>JARYGA010049158.1:0-34530 GCA_030545235.1 Helianthus tuberosus | reverse complement strand
ACTTAGCACATAATAGGGTAATTATCAAATCCCTAGTTTTGACAACAATTCATCAAATTTTCTACTAGGGTTTGTTTCTAAACCAAGATATAATCACAATAACACTCATAGAATCAATATTCATTCCAGAATTTCGATTAGGATTCTTCATCATAATCTCAAAGTATCACCAAATCATAAACTTTCAACATACCTTGTAATCCCTATGACTAGGTGATCACGAATTTGTGTTCATGCATTGATTTGGCTCTTGATTTGGGCTTCAATTTGATCAATTTGCTGAAGTTAGGGTTTGAGCTCTCCTGAGCTTTCTCCTGGTCGACCTCACACATGCACACACTATGTGTGGTGTATATTTTGTTTTTGTTTTTAATAACTAAACTTTTTCCAAATATCTAACTTTGGTCCCTCATGTTTCGTTAATTATTAAGTAGGTTATAACCTACTTATTTACAATCCATATTCCCTCTTATTAACCGGGTCAAACATTCCTAGTTAGCTTAGCGGGTTCGGGAATATTTATGACTAAGTTTATTTTAGGTCCCGTTAACTCGGGCCTTCTAAGCTTTTATTTCTTAAAAGCTTTTATTCACTTTTTATTTATTATTAGGATTAATTATCTAAAATCCTAATATTTACCGGGTAAATTTTTACCACTAACGGTATTTTACCCGTCAGTAATATTAACGTGATTTGATTACCAAACCCGTTTTTGGGGTGTTACACTTTGTTTTCCAAAAAACAAGTTTAACACCTACTGCCCAAGTTTCTAAGTCTCCTAATTTACATCTATGTTCCTGTCTTCTTTGTTAGATGTTCATCTTTTATCCAGTATCCATTCAAAGCACATACTTCTATATACTTCTTTTTACTCTGCACTTAATTAATCAGGCCCTACTCAAGACAAGTTAAAGTCTTCATCAAAAACTCCTAAATTACAACAGACAAAAAAAGCAACTAAACCTGATGAAATCAAAATAAAGACTACTACATGCATTTCTGACTTGATTCTAACAGGTTATGAAAACAATTTATGCCAACATAATTTCAGAACAACTTGAATAGACAATAGTGATAGCACAATCAAGCAACAACAGAATTATGAAGTTAAATTTGTCTTTATCCCAGCAAAACCCCGAAAAATAGTTTCTCGCTTAAAACTCGTTTAAACATAATTAGGTAAAAATTCTTGCCGAACAATTAAATTATTGGGTTAAGTTATTCTACAAAGACTCCTAAAAATAAGAAGTGTACAAAGACACAATAAATCACACAAGATGACACAATGTCGAGCAACGTATAACATAATACCGAAAAATATTACACAACGTCGAGAATTTACAACGCGATACTTGTTTTGTGTAAGTTTATCAATCCACTCGAATCTTGAATCTCAGTTGAAAAAAGAAAAGTCGGCTCGTTCATTTATGTGTGCTGGTAATATAAACATTTAACTCATGTATTACGTTTATAGGAGAATCTAGTGTTGTTTAGATAACTTTGAAGATTATTTCATTGAAATATTTTAAACAACGTAACAGTCATAGGGATGAGCATTTGGTATTGACACCATACCGTACCAATCAATTTTGGCACCGATACCTGTACCCATTATTTTTGTTTTTAGGACCGATGCTTTTGGTACTTGTATTTTAGTTGATTTGCCTTTAAATACCTGTACCTAATACCGGTTCAATACCCGTTATAGGAGAAATAATAAGAAAAAGTAGTTAAATGATGTAACTATCTAAACTTAAAAAACATTTGGAAAATTTTCAAAATTAAAACGTTAAATATGAGGAAGAACGTGACTGTACAAATATAACTTATGATCTACAGCCATTAGCCATACAGACCCAAAGTTAAAGAAAAATTGATTTCTATTCTTTTAACAATCCAATCAGTAGCTACTAATTTTGGCCAATCCGTTAATATCCCAAATCTACTCTCCTCATACATTAACCGCCCAATACACTCCTCATACATTAACCGCCAAAAACAGAAAACATAATTAATAACATCTGTCAAATCCGATCCTTTGCTAGTTTCTTCAATATCCTCACCCTTAAAGCTACAAAACCATACCGTTTCGATAACATTATTTGATCAAACACAACCTACTACAAACTAAATACACAACAATCAAATTCACCATAAATTCAACAAAATTCAAACAGATATATAAAATCGCATCTCACAGTCCTATATATAAAATCGCAAATGTATAAAATCGGGTTTCCCAAGCTTTGATAATCTCTTATCTTCATATTTTCCTTGTTTCAACAAATTGACCAATGAGGCTGGTTTTCTTGGCTCGATTCTGACTACAGAGTTTTGGTATGGGATGCTGTCTACACAGGTTTCGAAGTATGGAAAATCACATTTGAGCATATCTCTTTCGATAGCATATATATGGTTCCAAATGTAAAAGAACTTAATTTGTTTCATGTTATAATGTTCAAAATAACTATGTTAAAGAGTGTTAAGTATAAAAGTGTGTTACACGTGTCAAATAATGCCCCTCTTCCACGCCCCTTCCCCACCCCTTTTTTCCACCACGCCACTTTTTGACGTGTGCTTACGTGGCGTCCACGTGTCGCATAACGCCCCATCTTTAAGCCCCTCCACACCGCGTGGTCTAAGAAGCAAGGACTTTATTAAAAGCAAAGTTAAGTAAGAGTAACTAACCTGTCCCATTGACTTGTGCCCTGTTGTCTGCCTTATTCCGAAGGGGTAACAGTTCAGCATGCTCAGGGGTTACCTTTCCTTTAACCTTAACCTCAACGCGTAACAGTTTAGTATGTCATTAACAGTCAAGTCCTCACAAGGATTAACTTCCTGCAAGGGTAAATTAATATCAAACTGAAACATGAGAAATAGCTGAAAGCTGCAGATTTACCATGTGCGGGGCTGAACTCTGGTCTAAGAGGCATACGGTTACTCTGTTCTAAATGCCTCTGGCCCTTATCTGCGATTTTTCAGCATGCAAAAAAAATGGCATTCGTTGATTTCTATGACTTTAATAATAACTATAGAATTCTATTGAAATATTTTTTTTAAATAAGCAAAAGCTTCCTTGGGCTTTTGGTCCTCCCCAAGTGACCATTGGTATTTTAAGTATGCGAATATTACTTGTGGTGGCCCATGATATCGTACATATATATTATATAGGTTTCATTAACTTATGGTATAATAGTATATTCAAATGAAAAAAATACCCAAAACATTTGATGGTTTGACCATACTGTGTCTGACCCAGTTAACCAAGTTGACCCACCAAACAGCGCCCCAGTCGCATCCAGACTTCTTATGATATTTTCCAATGAAGAAATCTTGTGAGAACAAAAACAAACTATATCAAATTATATACAATTAATAAAACATTAGCAAGTGGGTCCAAAAAGAATATAAGATCAACATTCATAAAAATTGTAATAGGTACCAAAAAGAAATGAATTAGGCTCAATCTCTGTCATCCAACTTGAAGATTTATAATACCTGATGGGAATTATGCCTTTCAATGTCCGTAATGTATTAAAAGTTTAGAATACCTGATGGATACGGTAGAAGACTCTAGACACTTTTCTCGCCAACTTCAATGATTGTTTGGTCCATGTAGATTTTTTCAAGCATTCGACAAGGCCAACTCTACTCTGCATCAAAATATAAATACAATGAGAATCACAACTATTAGAATACATACATCAAGGTTCTTCATTAGACAAAAAAACATTTTCGTGATATCTTCAGCTTCTTCATTGGACAAAAAAAAAAAAAACCGTCAGTAACATGAAGAAATTAGTATTCAAAGAGCTTCTGTATTTCTCATACTAAAAACGTAAATGATAGCATACATATATAGAAAAGAAATTGGAAGGAAACAATATTAACCAATAATTATCTTCCTAAAATATGTAGCATAAAGTCAGGAAGAGATATGCAGAAATATATGGCCGAAATTAGGTGATTTCCAATACTCCCCCTCAAGTTGGTGCGTGTAGGTTTCGAACGCCCAACTTGTCTAGCAATGTTCGAAGCGAGGGGGACCCGAGCGGCTTAGTTAACAGGTCGGCGACTTGGTACTTGGAATTAACAGCCATCGGAGTGATCATCTTCTCTTCGACACGTTCACGAATGAAATAACAATCCATCTCGACATGTTTTGTTCGCTCATGAAACACGGGGTTGTTTGCTATGTCGCGTGCCGCTTGATTGTCACAAAATAACTGGGTAGGATCCCCTTCTGGAGTATCTAACTCGGTTAACAACCATCGAACCCACAATATTTCACTTACACATGTACCCATGGCTCGATATTCAGCTTCTGCCGAGGAACGCGATACGACTGACTGTTTCTTCGATTTCCAAGAGATTGGTGCAGAACCCAACAATAATAAGTACCCCGTTCTGGACCTTCTACTAAACGGACATCCGAGCCAATCTGAATCACTATAAGCCACTAGGTTCATTCCACCTTCTTTTGGCAAAAGAATTCCTTGGCCAACAGTAGCCTTCAAGTAGCGAAGAATACGGGTCGCGACATCCATATGAGGTTTTCTTGGGTCTCCAACAAACTGACTTAGGATGTTCACGGAGTAGGCGATATCCGGTCGCGTGGCTTGTAAGTAGAGTAGTCGCCCTACAAGACGCCGATACTGCAGCCCATCTACCTTTTCTTCTTCTTCACATTTGTCAAGTTTCAGTTGAGGTTCCATGGGAAACGAACTAGGGCGACACCCCAACATCCCGCTATCTTCAAGGATGTCAAGAGTATATTTTTGTTGACTAAGTACCAAGCCTTCCGATGTTTTTGCAACTTCAATGCCTAGAAAATACTTCAAAGTGCCGAGATCTTTAATGCTAAATTCTTTGTCAAGGCGAAGTTTTGTATCTTCTATCCACGTCTCATCATTGCCCACAATGATCACATCATCGACATAAATGAGAACTCCCACAAATGTGCTACCATTCTTGTAAAGGAATAAAGAGTGGTCCGCCTTCGACTGCTTGTACCCAAGAGTGGTTAAAAAATTGGTAAATTTTCGATACCAATTCCGAGAAGCTTGTTTTAGGCCGTAAATGGACTTTTTGAGCTTGCAAACTTTTGTTTCGTCTTTCTTAGCGAAGCCTTGTGGGATCTTCATATAAACCTCCTCCTCTAAATCTCCGTGTAAGAAGGCATTGTTGACATCGAGTTGTTGAATTTTCCACCCTCGTTTAACTGCAATTGCGAGAAGAGTTCTTACGGTTACTAACTTAGCCACCGGTGCAAAGGTGTCATGGTAATCGACCCCCTCCAACTGTGTGAACCCTTTCGCCACGAGCCTCGCCTTGTATCTCTCGACATCTCCATTCGGTTTGAACTTGATTTTATACACCCACTTGGAATCGATGGCCCTTTTCCCTTTCGGTAAAGTTTCGATGGTCCATGTTTCATTTTGCTCAAGCGCTTTAATCTCTTTCATCATAGCTTCTTTCCATTCTTCCTTGCAAGCTGCTTGTTGGAATGTTTTGGGCTCATCATGTGTTTTGATGGCCGACAAAAAAGCCTTATGAGTGTTAGAAAAATTTTTATATGACACAAAATGAGATAACGGGTGTACCGTGGAGGAACCTTGATCGGAGTCGGACTGCGTTTGGTTAATCGAAGGGGGAAGCCTTACGTCATAATCGCTAAGATATTTAGGCATAGCTCTTTGCCTTCTTTGCCTTCCTTCTTCTACTTCAACTTGAGCCGTAGGCTCATCTTCAACCAAGTTATCAAGTTGAACCATTTCATCTTCAATATCTTGCATGTTTTGCATGCTTGGGTTACTATGCTCCTCAACATGATCATGTGGGGTGTCAGGAGTAGTGGGATTTATTTCATCATTATTTGTCTCATTCAAAGGCTCATTAACTCCCCCTGTCCCCATATTTTCAGTTGCATGAGGGCATTCATGGCATTGGGTGATAGGATTTGTGGGTTCAAAAATTTCCGGTTCTGGGCTTAGTATAGTTGGTTCAATTTTAGAAAAAGGAAATGTATCTTCTGCAAATCTTACATCCCTCGTCACGAAAACTCTCCTTTGCTCGAGATCATAAATTTTATATCCCCGTTTTCCGTAGGGATAGCCCAAAAACACACTAGCCTTTCCCCTTGGCTCAAATTTATCCCCATTTGTTTCGGTGTTCCTATAGTAGGCCAAACAACCAAACACCCGCATGTGATCATATTCCGGGACTCGGCCTAATAAAATTTCATACGGGGTTTTGTTACTCACGGATTTAGATGGCAACCGATTTACTATGTAAGTGGCAGTTAACACACACTCTCCCCAAAAAATCGTGGGAAGGCTAGCTTCAAACCGTAAGGCTCTAGCAATCTCTAGAAGATGCCTATGTTTTCGTTCCACAACCCCATTTTGTTGAGGGGTGTGTGGACAAGTTGTTTCTAACATAATGCCTTCTTCACTATAAAATTGTTGCATGTGATTAGATATGAACTCGCCACCATTATCACACCTAATTCTTTTAACGTGTTTTCCAAATTGAGTTTTGACCCTTCTACAAAAATCAATTAAGTAGGTACTAGCTTCATACTTATGTTTGAGTAAATAAATCCACACAGCTCTACTATAGTCATCGACTATGGTGAGGAAATAACTAGCCCCCGTAAGTGACGGTCTTCTATACTTTCCCCAAATGTCACAATGGATTAATTCAAAGCATTCACTTGTTTTAATAAAACTAACCGGAAACGGTGAACGAGTAAGTTTCGCTTTATTACAAGAATCACAAACTTTGTCCTTAAAACTTAAAGAAACACCTTTGAGAAAGTTAATATGAGATAACTTAACGTTTGAAGGATGCCCAAGTCTTTTATGCCATGATTCAATTGTCACCACCATTGCCCTCCTTTCTTCATGTATTCCCCCCATTCGATATAGACCTTCACGACAACTCCCCGATCCAATCAAGCTCCCCGTCCTCAAGGCCTGTAAAACAAAGAAATCCGGAAAAAATGTCACGGCACAATGGTATTCTTTAGTTAACTTGTGAACAGATAATAGATTGCATGTAAAATTAGGCACACAAAGGACTCCTCCAACTTTCAGTCCATTCTCGAACACAAAGTCGCCTTTTCCTTTTACAGGAATGGCTTCGCCATTCGGAATGGTAACCGGCTTTTCTAAGGTGTCAACGGTCAAGTTCTCAAGCGCATTTTCATGACACGTGATGTGCTCGGTCGCACCCGAATCAACAATCCAACCTAAATCTTTATCATGTCTACCTGCCATGTTTGCCATACTCGGCTCCTCTCTATTCGCCATGTTCGCAACAGGCTGTTGGGTTTTGTTTCCACCAAACAACTTTACAAAGCTCTTATATTGCTCCTCTGTCAAGCCCGGAATGGGCAATGCGCCAACAGGTTCGGTCTCGACCATAGCAGCCTTCGGCTTGGGCTTCTCCTTTTCATTCTTTCCCTTTCCCGGCCACCAATCCGGGTATCCGATCCTCTTGAAACACCCATCCCGCACATGTCCATCCTTCCCGCAAAAGGTACAATGTTCGTTCTTGTCACTCGACAAGTTCTTTTCGGTCCTTTGCCATCCTTTCTCTTGTTGGTTCCTGTTTCCTTCACGTTTTCCTGTGTACAAGGCTTGAAAAGCCGAAGCATCTTGGCTAGTTCTTTTAGTTGTGTTGATGGAGCGTTGTTGTTCATCATCCGCTACTAGGTGATACACAGTACTAAGGCTTGGGGTCGGTTTCATAGCCAAAATTTGTGTCTTAATAACTCCGAACTGATCATCGAGTCCCAACAGGAACTCATAAACTCTCTCCTTTTCCTTCAATTCTTCGAGCCTTTTTCCAAGTTCACACGTGCAACCATCACATGTGCAACGAGGCGTTGGTAAAACGGATTCCATCTCATCCCACAAGCTTCGCAACTTTGTGAAATAAGCGGAAACCGTCAACCCGTGTTGTCGAGTGCCGGCCAACGATTGCTTTAGTTCATACGCCTTGGGAGCACTTTCTTTCCCAAAACGTTCCTGTAAATCCTTCCAGATTTCGGCCGCCGTCTTCGCATATTTTACGCTGCCACGGATTTCTTTCTCCATCGCAGCCGTTAGCCATCCCTTGATCATCGCATCACAACGCATCCAAGGCATATATTGTGCAGAATCTGTGCTTGGTTTCTTGAGCGTGCCATCGACAAATCCGGTCTTGTTCTTCGCAAACAGGAAGTTCAACATCTCGGCAGCCCAATCGTTGTAGTTTTTGTCGGTAAGAAGGTCATTTACGTGTATTTGTTTAGGGTAATCGGAAGCGTGTAGGTAAAAGGGAGATGTATGATCAATAACCTCCCCGTCGGTTTTGGTTGTTGAGGTTTCTTTTCCGGTCATTGGAGTAACCGGCTGTGTATTGTTAGAGTTGGGATCGGTGTTGCTCTGATACCATGAAGAAATTAGTATTCAAAGAGCTTCTGTATTTCTCATACTAAAAACGTAAATGATAGCATATATATATAGAAAAGAAATTGGAAGGAAACAATATTAACCAATAATTATCTTCCTAAAATATGTAGCATAAAGTCAGGAAGAGATATGCAGAAATATATGGCCGAAATTAGGTGATTTCCAATATAACATACTGGAAAACACTTGTCAGTCCACATACATGTTTCGTAAATCAATCCGGAGTAACCCCATTGTCCCCAAATAACTACATAATTCACTACTACCAAAATTCATAACCAATCTAGCTAAATAATCATATGAAAATCACACTAAATATACGATTTGTGCCACTTAGCACTGTAACCTTTTTTAAAAAGCTGTTTCTCATACCTCAGTCAGTATACATGCACCTTGTTCACAAAAAAAGAAAAAAAGAAAAACAGATAATAAGTAAAGGCGTGAAACAGAGGATACAGAGAGACAAAATTCCTTCAAATCAATTAGTATCATACTAAAATAAATAAACAATGCAGTTCGATATTAACGGAGAAACTGAAAAAAGAAAACTATGCATGCAATTCTTTATGATAATCACATAATCTATAATCTATTATTCAACAAAACAAAACTATAGTAAAAAACAGTAAAAATTAACCTAGACTGAAGAAATAAAATACACACAGCCTCAACAATGGCGTCAAGTTTACACAAATGATTACCAGCAGTACACACAGCAGAGATCATAAAACCTTCAGAAACCCGAGACCATCCATTGGGTCTCCGATCGACTCGGCTTCCAGCCAGAATCATCTCTGAAGAAACTTCGCTACATCGTCGTTTGTTGAGAAATTAGAGACGGAGAAAAGCTCAACATTGCAGATCTGACCGAAGTGCTTAATTTGAAGGAGCGAAACATGGTCATTTTACAATACTCAAAACAACATAGTCAGTTGAGGTTGGAGAGTTTACCTTTAGTGATGGACCCAACGGATTTGCTTGATTTGGACTTTTGATGAAACCCTAGAAGACGCCATAGTAGTTGTGAAACGATCGACTCGGATTCTAGCCAGAACTAAACAACAAACGCTTGAAACAATTTATAGAATTATAAAATCAAAGATGAATCAGAAGGCACCCTCATAAAATCGCCAAAGCAAAATCATATGTGGAAAATAAAGAATCGTAACTTACCAAGTTCATAAGCTCTATCACAGGAGGAGATGGTTCGACGGCGCTGGTGGTGTCATCTGTGGAGAAGTGGCGACAAAAGAAAATATATCACGAATTAGGGATGAGCTCTCTCTTTTCTGCTTATCCTCTCTCTCTCTCTCTCTCTTTCTCTGCAAATGACAAAAAAGCTCAGCAAAGCAATGGTGGGGGTATGGGGAAAGTGCAAGTAATTATGGTGAAAAGACTTTAGGGTATGTTTCAATCGAGAAAGTTGGGTCCAACAGAGTAATTTAAATTTCAAAAGAACCGCCCATTTACACAAAAGAGGTGTACATGGGTGTTGAAAAGTCTGATGCATTGAATCATTGTACAATGTGCTTGGTATGCTTGTACAATGGCAAATGACCATTTCTGCCCTTTCTATATGCTTATGAAAGTAGTATAGATAATAAATATAATATATAAAAACTATGATTAGATTAATTATATAATATATTTTATGTAAATAATTAAAAATATATCTTTAAAAACCTCGTTTATTACACGAATTGAATAAATGTAATTTTATATACCAAATAATAAGACAATATATCTTTAAAAATCTCATTTATTACATGGGTTGAATAAATGTAATTTTATGTATTAAATAATAAAAAAAATATCTTTAAGAAACCCGTGTATTGTATGGGTTAAGTAAATTTAATTTTATATATTAAATAATGAAAAAAGTTACATTTTTAAGAATCTTATGTATTGTATGGGTTGAGCACATGTAATTTTATATACCAATCAATAAAAAATTATATCTTGTTATATCTTTGTTAACCCTGTGTATTATAAAACATTTGGACTAAATTGACAAAATGACCCAAACCATAGGGACTAAAATGACATTTAACTCTTAATATAACTCTTTATATTATATTAATTTATATTTAGTGTACGTCTTTTCTTAATTTCAAGATAAATAATTTTGAAATCTAATAAATATTTCAAAAGACTATATTATCTCCTATACGAATTGTTTAAATTTATATTAAATTTTATTTTATAATTATCTTTTAATTAATATTAATTATAATTAAGTAGGAAATAGAGATGAGAAAACTAAAAAAATAGACGACTCCAATAAATGACATGTGTCCCTCCATTGGTTTCTTTTATTATATAGTATAATTAAGAAAATTATAAATATAAATAAAATAAATTAGCAAATAATAAACACGTTGAGCCGGAGCTTGAAAAAATTAGTCGTGAGCCTAACTTGAGCACTACTAAGTTAAACAAGACGAGCTCGAGTTTAGCTCACCTAGTTACACCCCATGCAAAATTAGTTATTTCCGTCTTTACTATACTCTATAACATTTCCGATCTCGGGTGAACAGTTGTTTGCAATTACTTGTCCACATGGCATCCCAACAATGGTCGTTTATTTTTTTAGCAATACGACGGTTTCACCACCGCTAGCAACGACATGCAAGCATGCAGATGGGGATCATATGCTGAAACATGCCGAAACTCTATATTGAGCCGCGGAAAGCCCATTCGGACCCCTGAGCCTCACTCGTCGTCCCATCCACATAGCTCGAATTCTGATGTGGGACTTCAGAATCCCCACTACAGCCGTCTGAGGCGGCTTTCCTTGGCTTGTTAGAGATGCGATTGCAACCCAGCTTCTGTTATTGCAGTTGTCAGCATCGCGACCCTTTCACATCAGAGGTGGTTATGTACATGGAGTTAGTGGTGGCCATGGTAGTTTAGAGAAAGTGTGAGTTTGGGTGTGTCTTCACAACCCGCTCACCAAATTTTGCGAGAGAGATTTTTATATTATAAAAAGTGGTTGTGAGTGGAGGAGTTATAAAATATCATTGTTCATCTGTATATTTGAGGTGATACTGTTCACCCTATATAATTTCTTAATATATTTTGAAAGTGGTTTGTGAGTGGATGAGACAAAAAAAGGTAACGATAGTGTATTTGTTTTTAGTGGAATTATAGGATAGATTTGATGGAAGGGATGTGAGTGCTCTCATGTGTGTAAACGGTTGAAGGTTTTGATAAGTATAAAAGGAGATGAGAAAGAAACTAAATGATATTTTAATTTCTAAGATACAATTTGTGAGGCCAACTTTGATTGAATTGATTTTACAAATAAACTTAATTTATTCTACTTTCACATCCAAATTTTTTCAACTCTTTTTTTAATTATCTATAATAATCTACTAGTTTATAGACTCGCGTATTACACAGATTATATATATATATATATATATATATATATATATATATATATATTTAAATACATCGTAGGATTGAAATTATATTTTTACATATGATAGTGGAAACGAACATTTAGAGTCGTATTTTGTCGAAAATATTCAACTGAGTAACATGTTTCATTTTTAAAAAAGCAAAAAAGTGAAATGATCAAATGTGTCAAAAGTATTTGAATGCTTAAAATGTTCTTAATCGTTTTATTAAAAAGAAATCTTATATCATACTTTTGATAATATGTTTTTGCTACTCATAAATAATACACCAAACATTACAAAATGTATATAAAAAAATAGAATGAACAAAAGGTGTTGAAACGTTGGCCTAACATGACTCAAATCCTTTTGACCCATAATAAATACTTGTTTTGAAATGAACTCATTCAACCTGAAAAGAATGATAAATAAGATTCAAACATTTCTCATTAAAAATAAATAAAAATCCTATTACAAATATGTGATTGACCTTAGTAGTTAATAATATTCACCTTAAACATAAATTATTGTGAAATACAAGAATAAATCGGAAACCATAACTAATATGTGGCATATGAAAAAAACTTAATCATAATTATTCATTTAAAAAATATTAAAATCATAGATAACTGCCGTTAAAAAAAGTTGAAATATGTTTTTAATAAAATCTTTAAGTAATTTTTAATATTAATCTTGAATTTTAAATAATTTTAATAGCATAATATTATTAATAATCATTAATTAGAATTAGATATTAATTAAATAATATTATTAATGATGTAAATGAATTTTAAAACTCTAAAATTTGGTTTTAATAAATGTTTAAAAGTTTAGGGTATTATAATATAACTGAGCAACAATGGTACATGTATTGGTTCTATCAGAATCGTTATTTGTATTCATCTCTATATATTCCAATCAATGTAAACGCGTGTCAACATCCTTTTATGTATACTATGTTAGGATTTACTCTCTTAGCGAAAGTTGCAACCATAACAATATTGTACACAATGATTTGGTACCGATCAAATTCCAGCCGAGTAACGTGGGTGAATTTTGCCGGTTATACAATTGGTAGCTTCGGGCTGAAAGTTTTCAAAAGGCTAAAAATGATGGGTTTCTTTTGTTATCCATATTGTAACAATCTGTATTTTTCTAACCCCGTATTATTTAACGAGTAACAAATGGGACTTGCAAGACGTGAGACAGAATATGGTTTTAGACACGACGGTTTCAGTTTGATGAAATTGGAGGGGGCATTATGTAATTTATGAAACTAGAATTATGACTTTGGGAACAAGAGACCATTTGGAATGAACTCAAGGGACTTGAAGTGTATCTTGTGTGATGTAACAACTTTGGAACTTAGATGCAACATGAATGATAACTGAAGGGGCCTTATGTAAATTGATAATCCTCTTCCACCTTATAAACCCTATTGCCGTAACCACCCTACAACACCATAACCTTCACGACCAATCACGCAACGCAAGAGCAGATGACCACTTGTTGCTATATGCTTGTTGTTAAGCAGTTTAGGATCATCGACGGGAAACGGTGTGCACGCGGTGCGTAGGAACCATGATGCGGTTTGTTTCAGTTTGGTGTTTTATTCATGGGTGATCGCTGGTTTGCTTGGCTTTGCGGCAACTCGACAATAGATAACGGGTAACCTTCTTCTCTGATCTCTTAGTTTGACAGAATTTTTTGGGCTCGGTTTCGTTTCTATGGCGAACCGTTGTGTTGGTCGTGAACTTGGTCACAGTTCGCTTGGGTTGCGATTGTGATAATCTTGTTGACAATGAACATCCTACTCGGCCATAACCGTAAACCTGATCATTTAACCGAGTGTTTTACGGAACGGGTCGGGGATAGACGGACTTGGATCGGTATGGAATTTCTTTTTGCATGAAAAAGGAATACATAGAATTTTGTTGAATCTTTTGGGAGGTGATAACAGTAGACGACATCTAAAGCTCATGGTGATGATTTAATTTTAGAAGATGATTAATTTCATGAGTCTATGCATGCATGTGTGATGGTAGTATGGTTATGAGCAATTATTGTGAAAAATGGCTTTAATTGAGGTTGTAAAAAGGCCATGATCTGGGTGATGGTTAAGATTCTACGTACATGGGTTTGTGTTAAAAAATATGAATTAAACAATTAAGAGTATGTCAGAGCTGAGCTTGGCATGAATTGTTAGATAAATACATTGATGCGCGTCATGCACCTTAGGGTGGAGGTATAGTCAATCACCCTAAGGTGTTTGAGTGAAATTCTACCCAATAATATTATGTCATGTCAACTCCCCATTCTACTCCCCATTTTACACTCAATCACTAGGTATAGTCAAACACCCCACAATTAAAAAAAAAAAAAAAAAACTTGATTGGTTAGTGATCCTCTCTCCTCTCTCCTCCCCTCTCAACACAATCGGTGACTACACACCGAATTCCCTCACCGAATACCCACTCACCGCATAACTCAATCAAGTGGGGGTGGTCACCGATCGGTGACCCCCACTCACCGCATATGTCCCCGCTTCCTATACCCTCCGCCCTTAATTAGTTAAGCATTCTTGCACGGATCTCAATTCTCTCACCTAGATTTTAAAGAATTTAGTTTTCAAATACCGATAAGTTGTTACTATATTATTGTATGTGAGGATCTATAGGGTTTTAGTAACCTTACTCGGGTGGCGACAGGTTCGTATTCGAGTACACATTTGCGAGACGCTAGCATGTGGACCGGAAGCTTTGCAACCGGTGAGTTCTAATCCTCTTTCTCTTAAATATTTTTGGGGCTAGCATACATGCTTTCCACATGTTTTCATACGTGTCATGAGTTTTATATATTAACGATTTATGCGATAAAAATGTTTTATAAACATTTTTCCACAAACAATATTTTCATATGACATAGTGATTAATTGGACTTTATTAGTCCTGCGTAGGCGTATGTTGTTTTATTTAGTGATGTCGAGGTCGTATAGGTGTGGGCCGTGGTAGATGTTGATATTTAAAGCACTACTTGCGTCATGATAAATTTTAGTTGGTAACTCTATCGTAGGTTCCGAACCTTAGTGGTAGTGGGAACGTTAAGGTAATAGTTGTCGGGTAGTTAACGTGCACTTAACCTTATATGTGTATAGCATCCTTGAGGTGCTTGATGCAGGTTACTCGTGATGGCGATGGTACCTTCGGGGTGGCATCAGGTCATGAGATGCGGGTTACTCGTGATGGCAACGGTACCTTCGGGGTGGCGTCAGGTCATGAGATGCGGGTTATTTGTGATGGCGGCGTTACCTTTGGGGTGACGTCAGGTCACGAGAAACATCACTGAGATGTTTAAATGATTAGCCCTAGTGGCAACGATGAATCCTTCGGGGTATTATGCGGGTGACAGACTATTCAGGGTAAAATTGGAGGAGACGAAACCCTGACGAGGGCAAATGATGATAGCCTACGGGCAACAAACGATGTGTTAGGTTCCCACCTTATGTGCTTATATGTTTCACGTTAGTTAAATGGTGGGTAAATGATGATTACTTGTGTAGTTAACGAATGATGTTAAATGATGTGGGTAACGAATGATGTTCTATTATGTAGTTGCCGAGTGATATTAAATTGTGAAGTTGTCAGACGAGATCAAGTTACAACTGAATTTTTAGGCCATTAATTGTTGTGTTCTAGATACGAGTCGGTTTGGTTCATGGTTCTATGAACTAAGATGCATTACGGGTTATCCTTTGGTGTCTAAGGAATCTGATCCACATCGAAAATGATTATTGGTAGGATGATTAGAATGAGGATATGGGTGGAGTTTTGGGTTACGGGTTACGAGTTGGAGTCATTAAACTTTAAAATGACGTTAATGTATTTTAATAAACGATGGTGGTTTTAAAATGACGGTGTAACGCCCCAAAACTCAAATGTTTATATTCGCCATATGTTTCCATATGATATATCATGAAATAAATAAACTAGGCTATTTAACCTAGTTAAAATACTTAGCAAAACAAGTAAGGAATGAAATTGGTTACAATTGATCAAAAACCCAAGTAGAGGGACTAAATGTAGCAAGTGAGCCAAACCTTATAAAAATTCTGCATTTTTAAGGGATGTGTGTATGTGTATGGAGAAAAGGGGGAATAACACCCACTAAAAACCTAAGAAGAAATTCAGCAATTTAAGGGAAGAATTGAGGGTTGATCTTGTGCATGTACATCAATCCTTGATCACCTCTACTTGCTAATCATAAGGTATGTTACAATTTGTCTTTTGGTGAAGTTGTATGAAGTGGGTTATGATTAATCCGTGAATTGATATGAAATTAAGCATGATTGTATATTAGAATCACCAAATAGAACTTGTGTTGTGAAGGATTTTGAGTAATTTGATAATTAGAAGTGAAACCCACTTCTATGGTGAAGATGATGACATAGGTGTTTCACCCATGTCAAATCCTTGCTTGAATCATCAATGTGTATGTTGTATGTAATGGACTATTGCTAGATAGGTTGAGTATGGTATATAATTTAGTTTATTCTAGTTGCATTTGATGAATTATGTATGAACTTGGAAGATCATGCATAAATTAGTTGTACATTGTGCTTAGATAGTAGTACGCAAGCCAAGTGTTTGATGAAATGTCTAGGTGAAGTTAGAATGTGAGATTATATGAAATGGCTTAACATATATGAATGAAACATGATAATGATGTAATTAGTAGTATACTAACTTGAGGAATGTGCTTTAGATGGAACTCATACAAGAATTCAGGTTGAATGTATGTGTTGGTCAAGACTATGCATCAGGGGCTTGTACATTGTGCTTGAACGATTGCTACTTGCCATGTGTTCTATTAATCACTTAATTGCGATTAAGAAGTGAATGTGTACTAAATGTATAGCATATGACCTTACTAGTAAAGGATGATGTTATGATTATGTTAAGTTGACTAACATTGAATGTGGTTGTCAAATGTAGAATCATGAAAACATAAGTATGTGTAAGTTGATTATTTGTATATTGTGTATGTAACTAGGTGATCATGTAGTTGTATATATCATACAACATTATGTATGAAATGAATATGATGTCATTATTATGGTCTACCATATCAACATGAATACGTATTCAAAAGTGGGAAATTATATGCTAGAAGGTTGACTTTCTAAAAGTCAACCAAGTATTAATAGCATGGTTAGGCATTTTGACACAAATGTTAGAATTGAGAGATCATGGGATATGTGTTAGACCAATTATGTGTTATGTATGATTATAAATTTGAATTTCGAAGATATTAAACAATGTGGTTGACAATTCATGTCGGATGCGTGTTAGTGAAAGTCAATGTAGATAAGAGTTGGAAAATGTATGTTAATATGAATGAGCATGAATACTAACATTATTATGGGCATGACAACATGAAAGAATAGGAACCACACTATCATGGACTCAAGCATGGA
Source organism: Helianthus tuberosus (assembly GCA_030545235.1). Taxonomy (NCBI): domain Eukaryota; kingdom Viridiplantae; phylum Streptophyta; class Magnoliopsida; order Asterales; family Asteraceae; genus Helianthus; species Helianthus tuberosus. Next base: position 17,197 of record JARYGA010049158.1, on the reverse strand, counting down.
AGGCTAACGGGTCAAGAGGAGACAAAGAAGCGGATACGAACACGAACGCATAAGGCAAGTGATTTCCGGAATCACTTCTTATTTATAAATGAAGTTTGGTATGTTGTATATAGGGAACCATGTAAGAATTTACGGGTAAGGGTAAGTACCAAGGTAAGTTCATATGAACTTCGTCTATCCTTAATGTAAATTAAGATGATAGTCTCATCGTGTTAATGGAATGTTCATTATATTGATGAATGTTCATCGTGTTAATGGAATGTTTATTATGTTGCTGAATGTTCATCGTGTTAATGGAATGTTCATTATGTTGCTGAAAGTTCATCGTGTTAATGGAATGTTCATTATGTTGCTGAATGTTCATCGTTTTAATGGAATGTTCATTATGTTGCTGAATGTCCATCGTGTTAATGGAATGTTCATTATGTTGCTGAATGTCCATCGTGTTAATGGAATGTTCATTATGTTGCTGAATGTTCATCGTGTTAATGGAATGTTCATTATGTTGCTGAATGTCCATCGTGTTAATGGAATGTTCATTATGTTGCTGAATGTTCATCGTGTTAATGGAAAGTTCATTATGTTGCTGAATGTTCATTGTGTTAATGGAAGGTTCATTATGTTGCTGAATGTTCATCGTGTTAATGGAATGTTCATCATGTTTGTTGGAAGTTAGTCGGTTATGTTTGTTTGTAATTGCATTGATTTGTGTTGATATGATTGTAGATAATACTCAACTTACAAATAAGTGAATGTGACTTGTATGTATGTATGTATGTATGTATGTATGTATGTAGATATGGATCTGTAGCGTGTGTAAGTAGTGTGAACTTGTATGTACGTACATATGAATGGGATACGTATGAATGTACTTAGATATATGAGAGTATATACACGTGTTGTAATCTAATGATTGTAGCTCACTAGTATACGTATATGAGAAGATGTGGGTTTTCAATATGTTTGAGATTACGTACTCCTAACCATGTTACTATTGAGAATGAAATAAATGGAGTGCAGGTATGAGAACGTCGGACTCTCGAGGAATTGATGTCGGACTCGAGTAAATAAAATTGAGAGGATGTTTCAATGGAATACCTTACGTAGTTAGAATGTGATATAGCCTTTTAAGTATATGTATTAAATTATATATGATGTTACCATGTACTAACGTGTTGGTTATATATGGTGACTGCAGGTTAATCAGATATTCATGATGGACATGTGAACGAGGATCAAGTTGAAGATCATGGATTGTACGAGAAAGCGGTCACGTTGTTTGTAATCATTTGTTAACATAGTTACATTAAATAAATGATGAATGATGTATTTATGTTAGAAGGGTTGACCTAAACGGTATTAAGTATGTTAGAGTAGTTAAAAGAAAGAAATTTTACGGTTCATTTTCCACTGCGTCGTTTTGGGTCAAGTCGTGAATAGGGTGTTACAAGTTGGTATCAGAGCCCTGGTTTGAGGGAAATCAAGTATGAGGATGTAAATACTTGAACTCAAACCTGTGTACTCTTGTGACAAGGAACCCGTACAATCCGAGACTCGATCAAGATCTAAGGGTAGAAGCAAAGGTAAGTATATACTTAAGTATGCATTTGAAGAAAACTAACAATATGTTATGTGTAAGGTAAGCGTAATTGCTTGGAGAGAATGATCCATGAATGTGGTCTAGGACCGGCACCAAGGCATGTATTAAGACAAATTGACCCAGGTATGTGATATTCACCAATTTATACATATTATAGTCCCCCATTTTACCCCCATTTTATGTGTTTTCGGCCGTAAACCCGTGAATCGGATACTTCATCATGTATACTTTTGTTTACAGGCTTAAAACAGCATGCCAGACAAGATGATAGTGAAAACGAGGACTTTCCGGACGAAACGACAAAGCTGCGAACATTCTATGAAGAATCTGACCTGGGCATTTGGCACGGTCGTGCAATGAGTGGAACGACCGTGCATATCTGACAAAACAGCCCAGCCCGGCAGAGAACGAGGGTGCAATCCGGAGTGCAAGTCAATCCCGGAGACGAACGGTCGTGCGGATGGTTGCACCCCGTGCGGATCCGATATCCAACACAAGCCCGGCGATGCACTGCCCGTTCAAGAGTCCGTGCAACAAGAACCCGGAGATGCACGATCGTGCCTCCAAGTGAACGGTCGTGCGGCTACGAAATCTGGTCAAGATCTGATGATGTCATGCGGTATGGTGAACAGTAACTTCAATAATGCAAAAAGTGAACGGTCGTGCACTTTATTGGCACGACCGTGCGGTTTCAAAAAGTTATAAAAATCATGCAGAAACATTCTGCTCGTAACTCTGGATATTTTGGGAGCGATTCTGACGATTTTCAGGCTCCGGAGGCGTTAGCTTTCACCCGGATTCAAGCCACATTGTGCCGATTAGCTCCGTTATCTTCCGGACTCTTAATCTAGTGCTTGTTTATGGTTTGGTTTTCTAATCTTTCCATAATTTTGTTAATCTTTCAAGCATTTAGATTAATGTTCTATGTATTATTGTAAGCCTTTGGGCAAAAACAACAATCCCTTGCTTAATTATAACCATTAGTATGTTAATCTTATTTGTAATGACACTTGGAAGTATTTTCTATGTTAATCTTAGATGATTAGTTTGCAACCTTGTTATTGTTGTTGATTTCTTGATTATAAGTAATTATGTTGGATGATTAATATTTGGTTAGTTGAGATAGTTGAAAAATGAAGCTTAATTAATCATGTATTAGTAGACTTTAAACTTGGTTAACTAGTTTAGCTTGGTTAAAATGTGTGCACCATGATACTAGAAATGGTTAGTGGTTTAATAAAATGTAATTATTGTTAATCAAGAAAGCTTTCCGTCACGTAAGGACCTTAACGGGTTAAATGGTGTTGTTATGAATTCTTGCCATGATTTGTTAGCTTTGTTAGTAGTTTAGGCCAAAATTGCTATCTTGGTGAATTTATGTGCAAGATTCGTAAAATGAACTCGGTTGTGATTTAATCTAGTTTATGCTTGTCTCGGTGGTTGCATTGTGCTTATCGGTGTCACTTTCCTTGTTTAAGCGAGGTTAGAAAACTCCTAATGGATGACTAACTTATTTTTAAGAGATTTTCATAGACATTAATCAATTGCACGTTAAAGAACAATTTTAGGTGGTTAAAGTGTGTTTATCGTTTTAGCTCTCCGAATGATTGTCATGTTAGGATTCCCGAAAGTGATACTAATTGTCTTGAAAATAAAGAATTGATTGAATGTTTCTAGTGCCAAAACTGACTTAGTTGATATGCTTTGGTTGTGTATTAAGCAAGGCTATTTATCTATTTTCTTATTTGAAGTCTACTATGTTTTATAAATATTTGTTATGCTTACTTTAGTTTTTATAAAATCAAACAACTTATCTTTTTACCGGTAGTTTAGTGACAAAGCTCTAGTATTATTCCTCCGCCCATTTCCTTGGATCGATACTTGGTTCTTACCGATGCTTTACTACATATATGACGGGGTATACTTGCCTCTTTCGTGTGTGTTTTGATGTTGAAGTATAAATCATTTTTATAAATTTAAAACCGAATCGTGTGTAATTTCATTATAAAAATATGTATATACGCGCACACGTCAAGTTTTTGGCGCCGTTTCCGGGGAACTGGCGAGCTTTAGGAACGACCCGAGTCATTATTTTATCGGTGTATATACTTGTTAATATTTGTGAATATTTTCTTGATTATTTATTTGTTAATATTTCTTGTTTTTAATTCAATTTATTCATTTTCAAGATTATTTTGTACACTTGTAAATTTTTGTTCCGTTTATTTGTTCGGATTCGGACTTATTATTCATTTATTCTTTGAGTTTTCGGCTCCGAAAAATCATTTTTACATTAGCCGATTCGATTATTTTTATTGTTGTAATTTTTATAAAATTTCGGGCCCATTTTCGAATTTTTATAAAATTTTCAGCCCATTTAAAATAATATTCTGTTTCTTTTCAGCCGAAAAAAAAAACAGCATTATTATATTAATAAAGTATTCATTGTGTCAAATTTTCGTTTGCATGTTGATGTCCTCAACCCCTGCTCCCGATCCTGTTGAGTCGTCAGAGGAACCCGAGCGTGATCTAAGGAGACGTCTTCGTGCGAGATCTCGTGCGGTTGGGCTATTACTCGCAGCTGGTGAGCAGGAGCAGGTGGTACCCGCTTAAGCCGAGGGGTCAGGGGTAGCAGGAAACCGAATCATGGCGGACGATGAGCGACCTTTGAATGAGACGAATCAGCCCGGAAGGGTAGGCCTGGAGCCGAGTATCCTTCAGCCTACTATAGATGCACCTACATTTGAAATTAGATCTAGTATTATTAACATGGTGCAGAATTCAGTACAGTTTGACGGGCGTGAGCATGAGGATCCCGGGAGGCATATCGCTGCTTTTCTCGCTATTTGTTCGACATTTAGGATTACAGGTGTTTCGTAGGATGCAGTTCGGTTGAGGTTGTTTCCTTTCTCGTTGCGTGACAAAGCTAGAGCTTGGCTTATGTCACTTCCAGCTGGGTCCATCAGGACCTGGAATGAGTTGGTGGAGCTGTTTATGCAAAAATATTTTCCACCTGAGAAAACAACCATGCTACGGAACCGGATTGTGACCTTTCACCAGGACGAGGGAGAGTCGTTGCACGCGGCCTGGGAGAGATTTAAAGATTTGTTGATTGATGTTCCACATCATGGCTTCTCCAAGAGACAGCTGGTCTTGACATTTTATCAAGGGCTCAGTTACAACACGCAGGAGCGATTAGACGTGAATGCAGGAGGCGATCTAGGAACGAAGACGCCTAGTGAAGCGTATGATATCATAGAAAGAGCTGCATTGAGGTCTAGCTCACGTCGCGAAGGAGATAGAGGCCGGGCAACATCATCATCAGCACCTCACGTAGGAGTTCACGCGGTGGACGATTACACGGCCATTACTGCACAAATCTCGGCCCTTGCAGCGAAATTCGATAAGTCCCAGATGATCGCACAAGCTGGTTCGGGATGTGACCAGTGTGGAGTGTCACACGAGCCTGGTGCATGCTTTCAGGGAGTCGTCTATGAGGGCCACGAAGAAGTGGATTTTGTGAGTAATCAGGTGAGGCCACAGAACAACCCGTACAACAATACCTATAATCCCGGATGGAGAAATCACCTAAATTTTGGGTGGCGAGCGAATACGGGGAATCAAAACCCATTGGGATTTACTCAGCGCCCTCCGGCGCCACAGCAGGGTCAGGGTCAGCAGTTCCAGCCATACAACCAACCTTACCATCAGTGTCCATACTCATATCAGAATCAGGGCACTAGGAGTAGTTCCCAGCAGCAGGCCCCTCAGTCTAGTTCCAAGCTGGAGGATATGATGGCTCAGCTTCTTACTAGCTCCTCAAGTGCAAATCAGTTGGCAGAAAAACGATACCACAGAGCGAGGATCATTTTCTTTCCCATGAGGGAGAAATGAGGAGTCACAAAGCCTCGATTCAAAATATCGAGAATCAGGTTGGTCAGCTGGCACAGATGATGTCTAAAAGGCCCCCAGGTGGTCTTCCGGGCAATACAGAACCAAACCCGGGCGGGCATGTGAATGCGATCATGACCAGGAGTGGAAAGACTACCGGACCCGTCATATCGGACTCATCACCGATCACTGGAGCGGTCCCGACTGACACACCGGACGAGGTGCAAGCCAGGCTACGCCCAGCAAGTACAGCACAAGTCCAGGAGCCGGTCAAAGATTACACTCCACTAGTACCTTATCCAGGCAGGCTGAAGAAGCAGAAAAACGAAGAACAATACGGTAAGTTCCTTGAGTTGTTCAAGCAACTACACATAAATATACCGTTTATTGAAGCCTTGGCCTAGATGCCAAAGTATGCGAAATTCCTTAAGGACATCCTCTTAAATAAACAGAAGCTCGAGGATATATCATGTGTGGTGATGAATGAAACTTGTTCTACCGTTCTGCAGAACCGTCTGCCTATGAAAATGGGAGATCTGGGTAGTTTCACGCTCCCTTGTTTGATTGGAAACATGTCTGTTAGCCATGCATTGGCTGATTTGGGAGCGAGTATCAACCTTATGCCATATAAGGTTTTTACTAAACTGGATATGGGTGAGCCGTCACCCACTAGAATGAGCATTCGGTTGGCAGACCGTTCAATCAAGTATCCACGTGGATTTGTTGAAAACATGCTTGTTAAAATCGATAAATTTTTTTTCCCCATGGATTTTGTTATTCTTGACATGGACGAAGATTCAAGAGTGCCTTTAATACTTGGAGGCTTGTTCCTCAATACAGCGAGGACGATTGTTGATGTGGCAGCTGGCCAAATCACGCTACGAGTAAATGATGAGCACGTGACATTTGATATCAAAAGATCAATGCAGCATCCGCAAAGTCACGATGACATGCTTTACTAGGTCGACATTGTCGACGCATGTGTGTGCTGTCATTTTCAAGGCACTGTTGACGAGATTGATTCGGACACACCTCTGTCGTGTGGGGACCTGATTGGCATTACGCAGGAGGGCCACGATTTCGAGCAGCCAGTCTATCAGATTGGTGACGATGGTTCCCAGAGTCCGGAGCAGTTTCTAGAAATTGGCCATGTAGAAGAAGAGAAAGCAAAACCTTCGATTGAAGATCCGCCGTCTTTGGAGTTGAAAGAACTCCCGCCACATCTCGAGTATGCATTTCTGGACGAGGAGTGTCGCTTACCGGTTATCATTTCGGCATTATTGGAAAAGGATGAGAAGAATCAGCTTCTCGAGGTTCTTAAACTTCATAAGAGAGCCATTGCGTGGAAAATCATGGATATCAAAGGCATCAATCCTTCTTTTTGTACTCACAAGATTCTGATGGAAGACGAGTACAAACCTTGTACACAGCATCAGAGGCGTTTAAATCCGAATATGCAAGACGTGGTGAAGAAAGAAGTGATCAAGTTGTTGGATGCCGGGATGATTTATCCTATATCTGACTCTGTGTGGGTGAGTCCAGTGCAGGTAGTACCCAAGAAAGGGGGTATTACTGTAGTTTCAAATGATACGAATGAGCTAATTCCTACCCGTACCGTCACTGGGTGGCGAGTTTGAATTGATTACCGCAAACTCAACGATGCTACTCGTAAGGATCACTTCCCGCTTCCATTCATCGACCAGATGTTGGAGCGTCTGTCGGGGAAGTTGTATTACTGTTTCTTGGGCGGGTTTTCTGGGTACTTCCAAATTCCTATAGCTCCTGAGGATCAGGAGAACACTACCTTTACCTGCCCCTTCGGCACGTTCGCCTACCGGCGTATGCCTTTTGGGTTGTGTAATGCACCGGCGACCTTTCAGAGATTCATGGTTGCAATTTTTCATGATATGATCGAGGATTCTATGGAGGTTTTCATGGATGACTTTTCGGTATTTGGGGATTCCTTCGATCATTGTTTGGAAATTTTGAAGAAGATGTTGAAGAGGTGCGAGGAGACGAATCTAGTCCTAAACTGGGAGAAATGCCACTTTATGGTGAAAGAGGGCATAGTTCTGGGACATAAGATTTCTCGTGCTGGTATGGAGGTCGATCCAGCTAAAGTTGACGTTATTTCACGACTTCCGCCTCCCACCTCTGTGAGAGCGATACGGAGTTTTCTTGGTCATGCGGGGTTCTATAGGCGATTCATCAAGGATTTCTCAAAAATCGCTAGGCCCATGACCCGTTTATTGGAGAAAGACGCTCCGTTCATATTTGGAGATGACTGCTTGAGGGTTTTTTACCTTCTCAAGCAAAAGTTGATTGAGGCCCCTATTTTAGTTGCACCTGACTGGAGTCTGCCATTTGAAATTATGTGCGACGCGAGCGATTTCGCTATAGGGGCCGTTTTGGGACAGAAAAAGGAAAAGCATTTTCACCTGATCTATTATGCAAGCAAGACTCTTCACGACGCTCAAGAGAACTACACCACGACTGAAAAAGAACTCTTGGCGGTTGTTTTCGCATTTGACAAATTTAGATCGTATTTGGTTCTTTCAAAGACCATTGTGTATACTGATCACGCAGCCATCAGATATCTCTTCAGCAAACAGGACGCAAAACCGCGTCTGATCAGATGGATCTTGTTGCTGCAAGAGTTTGATATTGAAATTCAAGATAAAAAGGGTGCGTTGAATGTAACGGCTGACCATCTATCTCGGTTGGAGCATGGAGACATCAAGGACACGCGTTGGGATTCAATCAATGAAAATTTCCCACACGAGTCTTTGATGGGTGTTGAGATATGCGATGAGTCACCTTGGTTCGCTGACTTTGCGAACTATCTTGCTTGCGGGATTCTGATTAAAGGGTTGACTCACCAGCAAAAGAGGAAATTCCTTTCGGATGTCAAGTACTACATTTGGGATGATCCTTTCTTATTTAGGGTGGGTGCTGATCAGGTGATCAGAAGTTGTGTTTCAGGGAAGGAGGCGACCGATATTCTGCGCCATTGTCACGAGGGACCTACCAGAGGCCACCATGGAGCCAATTTCACCACCAAGAAGGTGCTGGATTCTGGGTTTTATTGGCCGACTATATTTCGTGACACGCAGAGTTGGGTTAGGGTGTGCGATGCCTGCCAGAGGGCGGCAAATATATCGGCACGTGATGAAATGCCTCAGAACTGGATACAAGTTTGTGAAGTCTTCGACATTTGGGGGATAGACTTCATGGGACCATTTCCCCCCTCACGAGGTAATAAGTACATCCTGGTCGCAGTTGACTATGTATCAAAGTGGGCAGAGGCACAGGCCTTACCCACCAATGACGCCAGGGTGGTCATGAGATTCTTGAAAAGTTTGTTCACCCGGTTTGGCGCTCCAAAAGCGCTTATCAGTGATAGAGGGACTCACTTCTGCAATACCCAGCTTGAAAAAGATTTGTCCCGCTATGGTGTGCATCACCGTTTATCCACGCCCTATCATCCACAGACAAGTGGGCAGGTGGAAGTCACAAACCGGGGGCTAAAACGAATCCTTGAGAGGTCTGTAGGTGCAAACCGCAAGGATTGGTCGGACATACTCGACGAGGCGTTGTGGGCTTTCCGTACGGCTTACAAGACCCCTATTGGGACTACTCCCTTTAGGATTGTATACGGAAAAGCATGCCCTTTACCGGTGGAGTTGGAGCATAAAGCGATGTGGGCTCTAAAAACCGCAAATCTAGACTTAAAAACCGGAGGTGAAGCCCGGTTTCTTCAGATTCATGAATTGGAGGAGCTAAGACAACACGCTTATGGAAGCTCCGTGTTGTATAAAGAGCGCACAAAGAGATTGAACAATAAATGCTTGAAGGACCACAAACAATTCCAAGCGGGCGATCTTGTTCTTCTTTACAACTCGCGGTTGCGCCTATTTCCAGGAAAAATCCATTCACGTTGGACAGGACCATACACAGTAAAAGAGGTATTCTCATATGGGACTGTTGCAATAGAGAACGCGGACGACGTTAATTTCAAGGTGAATGGGCACCGCTTAAAGCTTTACGTTGCCGGGCCGATCGAGTCGGCGGTGGAGGTTATCGAACTCCATGCCCCGCACACATCATAAGTGTGGGGAGGAGAGTCTACGCTACTGACTCGTGGATTAAAAATGTAGCAAGAGCGTCTTAAGCGCTTTAGGGGTAAAATCGTCCTTTTTTGTGTTTTTGTCGTTTTAGCATAATTTAGGTGTGTTTGGTAGTTTCCGTTAGTTTGTATAGTTTTTATACGTGTCGTGCGAAGGTTCTATGTTGGGATATTGTTAAAACAGTTTGCGTGTTGAAAAAATGGCGAAAAACGGCCAAAACAAGTGCTGAAAATGCTTTCTGCAGAAAAAACTGATCTGCAGATATGGCACGCCCGTTCCACAGGCCGCACGCCCGTGCGATTGCGGGATTGGCCGGCACCTCGAGTCGCACCCCCGATGCAGCTCCGAGATCATCGTGCCAGGGTATGCATGTCTGGTTACGCACGACCGTGCGAGCGGTCGAACGACCGTGTGAGAGGCAGGGGCAGTTTGGTCATTTGGCAGTATAAATACTCCCATCTGCAGCCCCCATTCACAATTCGCGAAAACCCTATCCGCACCAGCCGTTCCAGAACGATTTTGCCTCAAATCGCACGATTTCTTCGCACGGTTTCACCCATCTCTTGGCACGGTATGTTCTTTCTTGTCGATTTCCTATTTCATCTTTTTCTAGGTTAGATTCGTTCGATTCTTCAAGGCTTTTTAGGGTTCTCTTCATAAACACAAGCGAAACCCTAGCCCTTGCAAGAATCTCATGTCTCGTGAACAACCGGTTGATTTTCTGACCCTTGTTTGCATAAAAATTTGTTGATTTTCGGAAAAATCTGGCTGTTCAAAGTTCAGGGGTTGGATTCTGCAAAAACGTGGTCGCACGGACGTTCCTCGGGTGGAACGGTCGTGCAGTAGTGGGTTGTTCACGATTGATTGTTGTTGGTTCGGTGATGCACGGTTGTGCGATTGACTGCACGTCGTGCAGATACGACTATTGCCGACCACTGGTGCTGTTTCTCGGTGACGCACGACCGTGCGGTTGGAGGCACGCCCGTGCCAAATGCCCAGATCAGCGAGACAGAACCTTCATAACTATGTGTTCTGCTGTTCCGAATAAAATTTTCTCTGTTTCTCCTGTTTTAACTGTCTTCCCTCGTGCAGATGGATCATCCCTTCTTACAATTTGACCCCAATAACGAGAAAGAAAGTCTTTGCATCCCAAAACGTAACGCTTTATGGAATAGGCGAGGGCAGTTTGGCATCCCCCGGAGGCTAGATTGGGATGTTATGAGAGATTTAAATCAGCGTGAACGACTAGAAAACATGTTCACTATTCCGCTTTCGCGTTTAGTCGCTATCGACCGCCCCATCTATCGTGAGCTAACGATAGAATTCTTCGCCACCTATTCATACAACAAGCCAAGAGCTTATAAAATTCCAAACTTTCGCTGGAAGGAGATGATAACTTTCAGATTGGCCGGACGCTGGCATAATTGGTCGGTGGTAGATTGGGTCGGAGACTTGGAATCTACACAAATGAAGACATGGATTCAGAGTTCTTCACAGATGAGTTCACCTTCCCGAGCGATGAAGCGCGGGCCGCGTTTTGGGCTCAAAATGCAGTTGGTGACCCATACGATCCTAGAATGTCTAAAGCTTCGAGGCTACGAGACCCTCTGCATCGAGTGATGCATCATATATTCAGCCATACCATATGCGGGCGCATGGACAGTCTAGGGAACTGTCCAACACCAGATCTGATATTTCTTTATGCGCTGGTTGAGGGGGTACACATCAACCTAGCTGCAAGGATGGCAGAGTATTTTGTGAACAACTCAGGGAGAACGCCCAACAGTCAAATTCATGGCGGTCAGTATGTGACCGAGATCGCCTACAATTTGGGGTTAATAACTGATGAGGTACTTCAGAGTCTCACTTTGGTGACCGAGGGTTTATATGTTGATATTCGGTCATTGAAGGCGATGGGGTTGATTGCTGAGATGGATCGCGGGGATCGATTGAAGGGTTTAAACAACGAGGTCTGGGACCCGTTGCCTCTGGCTGAGGAGGAAGATAAGGATGAGGAGATGGGAGAACAGCATGAGCAGCACGAGCAGCATGAGCCACACACACCACCACATTCACCACAGCATCATGGATACCACCAGCACCAGGATTGACATGAGGGCATCCCGTCTTATCCTGATCTCTACCAGCAGATGCAGGTGAGTCAAGAGCATCAACGCACCAGTTTAGAGCAGCTGTATGCTAGTCAGGAGCAGCAGCGCATGAGTATAGAGCAGTTACGAGTTGGTCAGGACCAGCTCAGGGCGAACCAAGACTTTATGCGCCAAGAGGTGCAAGCGGGGTTCTCATACCTGTTCGGGGGTCTGCATAATGCCTATCCTGACTACTTTCATCAGCCTCCACAGTTCCCATTCAGGAACCCACCCGGTTATGGAGATGCAGGCCCATCCAACACGAGAGATGATGCTGGTGACGATGACTAGGAGACGATGGAGTTGATCGTTGGTGGTTTTGTTATTTCAGTACTTTGTTTTTCGGGAGTTCATATTGGTTGTTATTTCAAACACCCCCGGATATGTACTTTATATTTCTGACACTTTAGTTTATTTGTCTTGTCATGTTTGGATTTTAGTACTTTTATTTATGTAAATTATGGTTTATTTGCGTTTATATTGTTTCTGTTTTGTTTTGTTGTACCTTGTGACATACTTGCCGATTTTGGCTAGCACGTCTTGGACCGGAGCACATCACAGGATCAGCTTTGGAAGTCTCGTTTCATCAAAATCATCATCAGGGGAGTATTATTCTCCTTTATCTCTATATTTCGGGTTTCGCATTGGGGACAATGCGAAGTTCAAGTGTGGGGAGGGGTTTAACTTGTTGACTTTGTTTGTCCTAAAAAAAATCATTCAAAAATATCTGTATTCTGTATATATTTTTAGTAAATAAACCGGTTGGTTGTGTTTTAGAAAGCTTCGGACATGATAAAAACTCGACAAGCAAAATAAATTTTGAAAAAGAAAACCGGAAAGCGTGACAAACAAAGAAAGACTTGCATGATAGTTTTCACACTTTTACCCATTCCTTCTGTTATGTGAGCATATTCGAGCCTTGAAATTGTTATATACTTGTTCATTTCGGAGTAGGAGTGAGCCGGATGTCATGTGTAATTTAGAACTTGTCACTAGCATGCTTGTTAAGACCATGAACTTGCGAAATTGTGTAGAAGTGATAGAGGCACTTAGATTACCCCTTTGTTGTTAGCCTTATTCTTTGTGTTGTGTTTCCCGTAAACCTTACATTACCTTTAGGATTAACCATGTCGAGCCTTCCCGTTTACCTTTGTTTACCCAACATAATCGCCCACTTAGCCAAATTTAGCCTTTTTATGTTTTAAACCTTTTAGTGTTGAAACTCGGTCAAAATAATCGTTTAACTAGCGCTTGTTATAGTTTTTGTTTCATTGTATAAATCCATTAGTTTGCAAAAAAAAAAAAAAAAAAAAAAACAGAAAATAAAACACCCTAAAATAGGGTGAATTCGACAAAATTCGAGCAATTTTGAATGCTTAATGATAAAATCTCGATTGATGAGCTCGATTTTGCAAAAGTCGCCTTTTTAAGGCGTTAGTATGTATAGTTGTATTGTTTTACGCTAGTTAAACACTAAAACCGAGTTTTAACCATTTCGCCACTTTAAATATCCATTTCCATACCCTTCGCCCAAGCCTAACGTTACACCCCGTAAAGTCCTCTTGATTTGCACTTTTTCGCATGTTAGTTGGTGGAGACGAGATCTTATGACAAGCTTATGATATTACACGTTTCATTGACAAGGCATTAAGTGTTTGCACATACACATTTTATGTATGTTTCACATATAAAACCGAGTGTGTGTGAACATTGTGAGTTGTGTGAAGATTAGCATGTTAAGTCAATTGGAAGTGAAGTCACGGCTTTTTTGTTATCTACATATATTTGCATATGCTTGTTTGGTTTGATTCATTTGAAGTTGTCTTTCGAAAAACCGGCTAACTGTTTGCAGTTGTTTCGATAAATATTTTGTAAATACTCCTTCTTGTTAGATTCTTGTTTTTTTATCGCATTTTAGTTTAGCTTGCTTGCTTGAGGACAAGCAAGGTTCAAGTGTGGGGAGATTTGATATTCACCAATTTATACATATTATAGTCCCCCATTTTACCCCCATTTTATGCGTTTTCGGCCGTAAACCCGTGAATCGAATACTTAATCATGTATACTTTTATTTACAGGCCTAAAATAGCATGCCAGACAAGATGATAGTGAAAACGAGGACTTTCCGAACGAAACGACAAAGCTGTGAACATTCTGTGAAGAATCTGACCTGGGCGTTTGGCACGGTCGTGCAATGAGTGGAACGACCGTGCATATCCGACAAAACAGCCCAGCCCGGCAGTGAATGAGGGTACAATCCGGAGTGCAAGTCAATCCCAGAGACGAACGGTCGTGCGGATGGTTGCACCCCGTGCGGATCTGATATCCAACACAAGCCCGGCGATGCACTGCCCGTTCAAGAGTCCGTGCAACAAGAACCCGGAGATGCACGATCGTGCCTCCAAGTGAATGGTCGTGCGGCTACGAAATCTAGTCAAGATCTGATGATGTCATGCGGTATGGTGAACAGTAACTTCAATAATGCAAAAAGTGAACGGTCATGCACTTTATTGGCACGACCGTGCGGTTTCAAAAAGTTATAAAAATAATGCAGAAACATTCTGCTCGTAACTCTGGATATTTTGGGAGCGATTCTGACGATTTTCAAGCTCCGGAGGCGTTAGCTTTCACCCGGATTCAAGCCACATTGTGCCGATTAGCTCCGTTATCTTCGGGACTCTTAATCTAGTGCTTGTTTATGGTTTGGTTTTCTAATCTTTCCATAATTTTTTTAATCTTTCAAGCATTTAGATTAATGTTCTATGTATTATTGTAAGCCTTTGGGCAAAAACAACAATCCATTGCTTAATTATAACCATTAGTATGTTAATCTTGTTTGTAATGACACTTGGAAGTATTTTCTATGTTAATCTTTGATGATTAGTTTGCAACCTTGTTATTGTTGTTGATTTCTTGATTATAAGTAATTATGTTGGATGATTAATATTTGGTTAGTTGAGATAGTTGAAAAATGAAGCTTAATTAATCATGTATTAGTAGACTTTAAACTTGGTTAACTAGTTTAGCTTGGTTAAAATGTGTGCACCATGATACTAGAAATGGCTAGTGGTTTAATAAAATGTAATTATTGTTAATCAAGAAAGCTTTCCGTCACGTAAGGACCTTAACGGGTTAAATGGTGTTGTTATGAATTATTGCCATGATTTGTTAGCTTAGTTAGTAGTTTAGGCCAAAATTGCTATCTTGGTGAATTTATGTGCAAGATTCATAAAATGAACTCGGTTGTGATTTAATCTAGTTTATGCTTGTCTCGGTGGTTGCATTGTGCTTATCGGTGTCACTTTCCTTGTTTAAGTGAGGTTAGAAAACTCCTAACGGGTGACTAACTTATTTTTAAGAGATTTTCATAGACATTAATCAGTTGCACGTTAAAGAACAATTTTAGGTGGTTAAAGTGTGTTTATCGTTTTAGCTTTCCGAATGATTGTCATGTTAGGATTCCCGAAAGGGATACTAATTGTCTTGAAAATAAAGAATTGATCGAATGTTTCTAGTGCCAAAACCGACTTAGTTGATATGCTTTGGTTGTGTATTAAGCAAGGCTATTTATCTATTTTCTTATTTGAAGTCTACTATGTTTTATAAATATTTGTTATGCTTACTTTAGTTTTTATAAAATCAAACAACTTATCTTTTTACCGGTAGTTTAGTGACAAAGGTCTAGTATTATTCCTCCGCCCATTTCCTTGGATCGATACTTGGTTCTTACTGATGCTTTACTACATATATGACGGGGTATACTTGCCTCTTTCGTGTATGTTTTGATGTTGAAGTATAAACCATTTTTATAAATTTAAAACCGAATCGTGTGTAATTTAATTATAAAAATACGTATATACGCGCACACGTCAGTATGTAAATTTAACATGTGGGTGCGTGTAATGGTAAAATCTATCAACTGAAGGAAAATTTTAAATGAAATATAATAATAGAATGGTAATGAAGATTTGAAAATGTTACACGTGCCGAAACCTTATTCTTCGGACATAAGGTGACGATTACACGAAGACACGAAACTAGTATGTGGATTGTGTGCCTGGCCAGTACACAAGAAACATATGACGTTCGTGAGACCGTGATAATTGTTACAGGTATGTCCGTTAGAATTCGGTAGTAGATGGACGTGAGGGTGAAGGGAAATGTAAGACTTTCAGGGATTTGAAAGTACCAAATACACATGAGAAGTATGAAAGAAAGATATGAATGATATGATAGAATCCGCGAGACGGATTCGAAACATAGAAGGGAATGAATGATAGAATGAAAAGTTTGAAATTCGTAAATAGGTACGAATCAAATAAGTAAGAATGAATGACAAGAATGAAAGGTTCAAAATTGTAAGTTTACAGATCAAACAAGTAAATATTATTTAAAAGCGGATATTTTCCAAGTTATGTTTTGAATACATATATATGAATATAATTATGCTCATGAATTATATGCAAGAATGGTTGAAAGAATAAATGGGTCATATGGGTCATATGGTGATCACCATTTGGACTCGGTATCTAATGTTTTGATCTGTTAAGTTTCATACGCATATGTATGAATGAATTTACAAATTGGACTTCCGAAAGTCAAACGAAATAAAATGATAAGTAATAAAACAAGTAATAAAAGAATGGATAGAGCAGTCTGGTCCATTAAGTAAGTAAGTATAAAACATTGAAAACGGTTGATGTGGTAAGAAGCTTTAGTTGTAAGAAATAAACATTAGATAAATTACAAGCATGAAATATGTTAATACTCGACTCTAGAGAGCCAAAGTGAATGACGAGTTACGACCCGGGCGTAAGGCTTAAGTTTTAATGGAAAGGACAAGTATACGTGAGAAACACTAAGGTGCTGTTTGTTTTTGCTTAAAAGGTCTGCAAAGAGCCTATGTCTGCAGGCGGGCAGACATAAGGCCTTGAAGACTGTTTGTTTTTTTTCTTTAAACAGATCTGAACTCAGCTTTTTTCTTCTTAAAAAATAAGCTTTGAATCATTGCTTAAAACATCTTCACAATCACAAAAACCAAAACACAAATGAAGACTTGAAACATCCGACCTCCGATTCATCGTCAACATCATCGATTCATCATCAGCATCATCGAATCATCAGCATCATCGATTCATCAACATCATCGATTCATCATCAGCATCATCGATTCATCATCAACATCATCGATTCATCATCAGCATCGTCGTTCTTCGTCATCATCAGCATCGTCGTCATCATCGTTGCCGGCCGGAGTTGTTGTCGGCGAGGAGGAGGCCGGCCCTCTTCATCTGCTTCTGTTCCTCGTTCTCTGTTCTCTCTCTTTCTCTCAGTCCCTGATCTGTGCGACGAGGAAGGTGTTACAGGGAAGAAGGTGATTCGGGGAGGGGGGGGTCGCTTGCCGGAGAATAACTCGCTGATAAAGCAAG
>JARYGA010049157.1:0-29355 GCA_030545235.1 Helianthus tuberosus | reverse complement strand
CAGATACCTCGATAAGGAAAAGATATACTCGAGATATCTTTTCCTTATGAGGTATTGCTCCTTATATAGACGGAGATTTCCTCTTACAAGACCTACCAATAATTTCATTGAATTATTAAAGATGTCTTTACAGCTGTAGTCGCTTGTCTTCTTTTGAATGACGTAAGTGCTTACGTTTTTCATAGAATTATTGTGAAGGACCCCTCACTGCTGGTAGTGGACAAAGCATCTGTTTTTGGTGTAGTGTCCCCATCAACTTTAGTGCATAATGCGCACTGATGGTCTTTTGTCGACCTTTTGGAGCCTTTCACAAAGCATCTTCTTTGTGGTAGGACCTGCTAAGATCTGATTTTTTAAGATCTTGTCTTCAAGCGCTTGAATTGCGCGTTGATCTTCTTGACAGAGCGTCTTCCCGGTAGTGCTTGGTGATCAGGCAATTTGGGTTGGCATAATTGACCTTGACTTTGCTTTTTGAATTAAGCTTTTGAGTCTTTTGGATTATGGAAATAATCTTTTCAACTCTGTAGGCATAGATTCCCATGCTGATGAAGTCGTCTTCCTCGTTTATGATTCTGGAAGGTTTGAACTTCTCTTTTTGCCGATAAGCCTAGCTCAATGTAATGAATAGGCTGGAAGGACTTTTCCATCTACCCCAGTCTGGAATGCTGGTTTTCCAATTTGAAAAGCCTCTTTGACCTTTTTAATCAAAATCATTTCTTGATTAAGATAGAAAGGATACTCTGTCTAACCATTGAGTAAAGGTCCATAAAGTTGACAGAAATTATTTCCAAGAAGTAAATCCATACCTGAATCTTGTTGGAAGATAGTAGGAATGGTAAATGATTCTCCAGAAAATTGGATGATAAAATTTCTACAAACCTTATTTAGCTTCATGACTTCTTTGTTAGCAATAATACCTTAATATCTCTGGGAGCGTTTTCCCATAAGTCATTAGGAATTACGGGTTTGTTGCCAAACAAGACTTGCCCCTGTTGCAACATAACAATGTAGGGCAATTTTTTTATATCCTTTGAAGAAACAGTTCCTTTGATATAAATTGAATTTGGATTAGTTATGTTTGAACTTGCGTATCCAAATTATGAATTTGTTTTTTCCTCATCCCCCCAACTAAAAGAGTGATTAGGTTTTAACTCGATATCTGAAGAGCTCTCTTCAGTTTCGGGTTTTTCCTGTTCATTTTTCATTGTAAAGATCTGTTCTTTAATTTCAGAAAAATATTCAGTTTCAGTTTCAGAAAACTTCCTGTTTAATTTTAGGTTCTTCATCCTTTAAAACAAGAGTTTGTTTTTTATTTTTAGAAATCCTTTGTTCAAGTTTTTCTTTAAGTTTTCATAAAACTTTTGTTTTCGTTCTTTGTTTTCAAAAGACATGAGCTGAACAACAAAGGATATGAGCTGAACAGGCTTATGAACTTGTTTAGCTGATGCAGTTTTTCCTTTAAAAAACTGTTTTATCTTTTGAGTAACAAGATTCATTTTATCCACAAGATAAAATAATTTTTGTCTCTCTAAGTTTTTGTATTTCTCTTCTCAAAAGAGAATTGTTCTTTTTAAAGCAGTTAGCTCAAAAAGTTTTTCAGAAGGATGAATACACCAATCAAGATGTAACTCATACATTCTTTGATTATTTCTTTGTAAATCGAAATAATGCATAAAAATCTTTAGATTAATTTTTCTAAAAGATTTTTTTCATTTGTCCCTTATTGGTCATTTAAAGTTGATCCAAAAGCCATGTTTCATTAATTTCATTAGAAACTTCCTTGAAAATTTCCTCAATTTCGTAAGAAACTTCTTTAAGAATTTCGGTATTGAAAATTTCATCAATTTCATCAGAAATTTCTTTAAGAATTTCGGCATAAATTGTTTCAAGACTTTCATCTCTATAAATTAATTGCCTTTTTTTGCTTTAAAACTCAAGAATTTTTTGTTTAGAATCAAAAATATTTCTTTTGGCAATTTTTAAGTTACGAGATTTTCTTTTATGATTCATCATAAAAGTAAGACGTTTCTTTTAGCAATTTTTATGTTGCGAGATTTTATTTTTTGATTCATCATAAAATTTTTCTTTATTGTTTTATTCGAATCAAAGAAAAATGAATCTTTTCTTCTTCATAGGCAATTTGCATATCAAGAAGATGTAGATGATTTAGAATAGGTGATATAGACATTAAGTCCCAATAACCTTTTCTAAAATTTTTCCATATCTGTCTATGTTTTTTGACATAGTTTGCATTAAATGCTTGGTGTTCACAAGAGTCTCTTATTTGCAAAGAGGTTCCAGTAAAACTGTGTCTAGGTTCTAATCCTAGTATCTTTTTATTTCGTGCAATGTCAATTTGCCCAATTTTCTTGTAATTGTGATGGCTCGGCAAATTTGCTGCCTTCAATAATTCCAATTTCAGAAAATATATCTTCAAGAGTTATATTTTCATTTTCTTATACTCGATTGAATGAGTACTGTTGGTTAAAGCATAAGAGATTAAATAATTAATCGTAAACACTTTATTACCTGGTTCCATAAGGTCAGTTCTTTCGCACTGGTGTATGAAACTTAAAGTTTTATCGAAATCTTTTGAATCTCGATGTAAGGCAAATTTAGGATAGACAGTAAACATAAATTTACCATAAGCTAAATTTCCTTGAATTGCTCCCAAAAGAGCATCTTGCCTATTGATAATTCTATTATCAACGAGTGCCATTTTTATAGGAAAATTAATTCCCGTCTCTGAACTGAGCTTTAAGAAGGATTTTAACCGCTCCTATGTGTACCATATTGAGAGACTTTCTCAACTCTGGTTTAATGTGCAAAAGCTTTTTTGCTATTTCACCCTTTGTTAAGAGTGGCAAATAAACTTCACCTGCTGTGTTTTTAATGTCAACTGAAAGTTCTTCAGTGTTAAAACAATAAAATATTTTATTTTTTCTAGAAAAGGCTCTAGAAACTAAACTTTTTAAAGTTTTTGGTTGATTTAAAAACCTGTTTAGTGTTAAGCTCAATTTTAAGCTTACTAATTTTTGTTAGTTGATCAGAATTAATCATGTAATCTGATACAAAACCTTTTTCGTTTTCACTAAAGTTTAAAACTTCAGTTACTTCTTGTTCTTTTGATTCTTCCGAATCTTCATATGAATTTTTAAAACTCATTTTAAATTTTTTCTTTTAAGAAAACGTTTAAAATTTATTTTAAATTGTTAATTTTTTAAGGAATCAGGAACTAATCCCCTCTTCTTAAAAAAGAGCACATGGCTCTGATACCACTATTGCGGAGGTACTTTTAGAAATCATTTTTTTGGTTTAAAATGGTCTCTAAAAATTCAACTAAAGGGTTCATTAAGTCCTTTAGGGGTTTTGTGGTCTGGTTAAGACTCATTGGTTAGAAAACTTGTTTTTCTAGACTTTTTAGTTCTTCTTTTAGCCTAAAGCGGTTAGCTTTAAGACCATTAAACTGAACATGTTCAGCTCTCCTATTTCTAGGTGATCTCTTAAGAGACTGTTCTAATTGGTTAATTAGACTTTGATACATGGTTAATTCTTGATTAACCCGACGGATTTCTTTTTTAAGGAAATCTTGGTGTATACTCATTGTATACCTGGTTTTTGTGAGTAGTAAATATAGAATAAAAATTCATTTTACTAGACATCTTATCATGACAAAGCATGTAATCATGATTACCTTGGAAATTTTTAATTCCAACATTTGTCGATGGCTTTGAACTTTAGATATCAAAAGTAAAGTTAAAGTCATTATTAGTTATCATGACTAACATGATGAGCTATTATGACAAAAGATGCCATAAGACACCGGATGTTTACAAGACTTTGAAGCATCTTGTTTACTAAAGCAAATGATTTTTGAATCGTTTGTTTTAGATTGTGGAATAAATCCTTTGAATTTACAAAATTCATTATTTTTTGTAGTCATATTTTGACTAAATTTTTTAGATTGAAAAATCATTTCTTTTTGTGTTTGTTTTATAAACATCATTTTTATTTTCTTTCGAAATCTTAGTTTTTTGTTTTAGAATTAAATTCTTTTAATTTTAAGGAGAGATATGAAATATCAATCTTGAAGTAATTAAACAGTTTGAAATAAAATCTATACCTTTTTTCTTCTTGTATTTTCTTCTTGAAAAGTTTCTACTTCTTTCTGCAAGGGACCAATCCAACCCTTATTTCCCTAACGGCCTCCTGCCTCAGCGGTACTTCAACGGGCTCCAGGACTCCAGGTTTTACAGAATAAAAACTTTCATGATAGAAATAAAAGATAGAGGTTTACAAAGGAGTTTTTTATTTCATAACTGTTCTCCCGAAGGAGAACTTCTTGATATTTACATAACCCCCTTAAAGGAGTTCTACTCCATCATTACAACTAAGAAAGCATAAAAGAAAAAGTGATCATCATGATCACAAATGAAAGGTGGGTGAGAAAAGGAACGAGGGTGGTTGAGAGGAATTCTCAAATTGAGAATTGGAAAGTAGGTGTGTAGCCAGAGGTTACTTTTCCTAGACTTAGGATTCGTTGTCTCAACTCGAGATATCTATTCTAATGAATTCGACTTCTTTATATAGGAGAAGTGAATTTTACAAAAGGTCTAAAATAGCCTTAAGCGTTCGTCATGCATGACGTTTTTTGGTCGACAAACCCATGTGTTGGGTCCAGCTCTCGCATGTCGTCTTCTGAAAAGTAGTTGTCTTTAATAGAGGGACCACTTTTG
The DNA here is from genome assembly GCA_030545235.1 of Helianthus tuberosus. Lineage (NCBI taxonomy): Eukaryota > Viridiplantae > Streptophyta > Magnoliopsida > Asterales > Asteraceae > Helianthus > Helianthus tuberosus. Next base: position 24,619 of record JARYGA010049157.1, on the reverse strand, counting down.
TCAGATTTTTCTTTGGTGTAGGATTCCTTACAGCTCATGTACTGATGGCTTTCCTGTGCACCTTGCATTATTTTGCTGAGTCTTTGTTTTGTAGTAGGACTCACATCAACTTTGTTGAAGATAATGCGTTGCTCCATTATTCCAAGGCTTCCTTTAGATAATGGGATTTCACTATGACTCGTGAAGATATGGAAATTGCTTTAGAGAAATTTCCTTTTTACCACAATCGGCTGAGTATCGAGTGGCTTCTTGTTGGGCTTGTAATAAGGACCCAAACTTCTTGAATGTTACCGGTCTTCCAGAAACATAATGAGACACTATGGACCAATCTTCATATATGCCTCTATGTTCTCCATCAAAAATGACATAAAATCTAGAATTAGATTTTACCGTTTCTTGAATATCTTGGGAGTAACTTGGTCTAAGAGAGACCTGTTCAGTTTTTGGCAAACTGTCAGCCATCAACGGATTTGATGTGCCTTTACCAGAGCCGTTTGCTACTGGGCTAGATGAAGATCGTAGTTCTTCATTAACTTTATATTTGCTTTTTTCCAAAGCAACAGGAATCAACGGACTTGATTTTTCTTTACCTTTAGCCGTTTGTAAAGGAATAGATTCAGATTTTATCCTTTCGGAATCCTGTTCTGAATTAACAGTTGTATCTAGACTTTCGTCGTAGAGAGCTATTTTTTCTTGAATAGCTTTTAATTCTATTAAAAGAATTTTTTCTTTTAGGCGTAAAGCCTTTAAATCTTCCATTTTTTCAAAAATTATGCCTTTCTTTTTGTAAGAATGAATGGTGATGCCTTTAGTTTGAAGGGTGTGTTCTTCTTTAAATAGGCATAAAAAGCATTTGATTTATAAAAATACGTATTTGATTACGTATTTTGAAAATCTCGTGTCAAGCAATCAGCTAGCACGTTTTTGGCCCCCTCAAGATGTTCAGTATCGAAAGAATATCTTGAAAACCACATTTGCCATCTGACAAGACGACCTTGTTTATTATCTCCAGAAATTTTTGTTTTCAGAAAATAAGTAAAATTTTTATTGTCAGTTCTGACTAAGAATTTAACTGGGGTTAAATAAATAGAGAACTTTGAAATCGTGTTTTTTACCGCCAGTAATTCTTTTTCATTACTGTGATAATTTCGTTCCGCCTGCTTGAAGCTTCCCGAAGTGTACCTGCAAATTTTTTCTCCATCTGCAGTTTTAGCTTTTAAAACACCTCCCCAAAAATCATGAGAAGCATCTGTTTCTATGATTAAAAAATCATTTTCATTAGGAAGATAAAGTTTAGGAAAACTGATTAAGTTTTTCTTTATCTTTTTAATGTAGTCAGTATCGGAATGCTTCCAATCCCATACATATTCCTTTTTTAGCTTAGCCTGTAAAGGTTTTCTAAGCTCTGCAAGTTTAGGAATATAACTTTCTGCATAAGTTAAAACTCCTAAAAATCTTTGAAGATGTTTTTTATCTTCTAAAGTATCTGGAAATTTATGTAAATTTTCCAAGATATGTTTTTGTGGACAATGTGTCCCTTGATCTATTTCAAGACCTAAAAAGTTTATCTTTGTTTTAAAAAGATTAGCTTTCTTTTTTGATAAAATGATTCCATATTTTTCAATTGTTTTTAAAACTGATAAAACATGATAATAGTGTTTATCTTCCGAGTTTGAGAAAACTATAATATCGTCTACATAGACGGTACAGTAATCTTCTAATCCTCTTAAAGCATTTTGCATATGTCTTTGAAATATGCTTGGTGCCTGTTTTAATCCAAAGGGAACTACCTTCCATTGATAGTGACCGTCTGGGCATGTGAACGCAGTTAATAACTGTGATTCATTGTCTAGCAGTACCTGCCAGAAACCACTTTTACAGTCGAAACTGGAAAAGATAGTCTTTCCTCTTAGAAGAGTTATTAATTCCTGCATACAAGGAAGATTATGGCTGTCTCCAACAGTGACATTATTAATTGCTTTGTAATTAACAACCATTCGTTTTTTACCTCTTCTTTTTTCCGCTTCATTTTCTACTAAAAAAGCAGGAGACATGTGAGGAGATTTACTAGGAATTATTAATCCCAAATCAAGAAGTTCTTTGATTTGTTTATTAAATTCTTCCCTATCCTGTGGACTGTATTTCATAGGTTTAACCCTAATAACAGTTTTCGGATCTATTAACTTAATAGATGCCTTCATCCAATTTTTTGATTTTTCAGGATCAATTGGATTTTCTGAACAAACTTTTTCTAGAAGTTCTTCAATTTTTTGAAATTTTTGTATTTCACTGAAAAATATCCTTTCTACTTTTATAACTTCTTGAGCTATATTAGTTCCAGGAATTTGTTTTATCTTTGAATCTTTTTTCATAGATTCAAGAAAATCTGGTTTTCCAATTTGAAAAGCCTCTTTGACCTTTTTAATCAAAATCATTTCTTGATTAAGATGAAAGGATACTCTGTCTAACCATTGAGTAAAGGGTCCATAAAGTTGACAGAAATTATTTCCAAGAAGTAAATCCATACCTGAATCTTGTTGGAAGATAGTAGGAATGGTAAATGAGGATGATAAGATTTCTACAAACCTTATTTAGCTTCATGACTTCTTTGTTAGCAATAATTACCTTAATATCTCTGGGAGCGTTTTCCCATAAGTCATTAGGAATTACGTGTTTGTTTGCCAAACAAAGACTTGCCCCTGTGTCAACATAACAATGTAGGGCAATTTTTTTATATCCTTTGAAAGAAACAGTTCCTTTGATATAAATTGAATTTGGATTAGTTATGTTTGAACAAGCTTAACTTCGGAGGCAAGAAGATAATCTTCAAACTTAATGAACCCTTTAGTTGAATTTTTAGAGACCATTTTTAAACCAAAAAATTATTTCTAAAAGTACCTCCGCAATAGTGGTATCAGAGCCATGTGCTCTTTTTTAAGAAGAGGGGGATTAGTTCCTGATTCCTTAAAAATAAACAATTTAAAATAAATTTTAAACGTTTTCTTAAAAGAAAAAATTTAAAATGAGTTTTAAAAATTCATATGAAGATTCGGAAGAATCAAAAGAACAAGAAGTAACTGAAGTTTTAAACTTTAGTGAAAACGAAAAAAGGTTTTGTATCAGATTACATGATTAATTCTGATCAACTAACAAAAATTAGTAAGCTTTAAAATTGAGCTTAACACTAAACAGGTTTTTAATCAACCAAAAACTTTAAAAAGTTTAGTTTCTAGAGCCTTTTCTAGAAAAAATAAAATATTTTATTGTTTTAACACTGAAGAACTTTCAGTTGACATTAAAAACACAGCAGGTGAAGTTTATTTGCCACTCTTAACAAAGGGTGAAATAGCAAAAAAGCTTTTGCACATTAAACCAGAGTGAGAAAGTCTCTCAATATGGTACACATAGGAGGCGGTTTAAAATCCTCCTTAAAGCTCAGTTCAGAGATGGAATTAATTTTCCTATAAAAATGGCACTCGTTGATAATAGAATTATCAATAGGCAAGATGCTCTTCTTGGAGCAATTCAGGGTAATTTAGCATATGGTAAATTTATGTTTACTATCTATCCTAAATTTGCCTTACATCGAGATTCAAAAGATTTCGATAAAACTTTAAGTTTCATACACCAGTGCGAAAAAACTGACCTTATGGAACCAGGTAATAAAGTGTTTACGATTAATTATTTAAACTCTTATGCTTTAACCAACAGTACTCATTCAATCGGAGTATAAGGAAAATGAAAATATAACTCTTGAAGATATATTTTCTGAAATTGGAATTGTTGAAGGCAGCAAATTTGCCGAGGCCATCACAATTACAAGAAAATTGGGGCAATTGATATTGCACGAAATAAAAAGATACTAGGATTAGAAACCTAGACACAGTTTTACTGGAACCTCTTTGCAAATAAGAGACTCTTGTGACACCAAGCATTTAATGCGAACTATGTCAAAAAACATAGACAGATATGGAAAAATTTTAGAAAAGGTTATTGGGACTTAATGTCTATATCACCTATTCTAAATCATCTACATCTTCTTGATATGCAAATTGCCTATGAAGAAGAAAAGATTCATTTTTCTTTGATTCGAATAAAACAATTAAAGAAAAATTTTATGATGAATCAAAAAATAAAATCTCACAACATAAAAATTGCTAAAAGAAACGTCTTTACTTTTATGATGAATCATAAAAGAAAATCTCGTAACTTAAAAATTGCTAAAAGAAATATTTTTGATTCTAAACAAAAAATTCTTGAGTTTAAAGCAAAAAAGGCAATAATTTATAGAGATGAAAGTCTTGAAACAATTTATGCCGAAATTCTTAAAGAAATTTCTGATGAAATTGATGAAATTTTCAATACCGAAATTCTTAAAGAAGTTTCTTACGAAATTGAGGAAATTTTCAAGGAAGTTTCTAATGAAATTAATGAAACATGGCCTTTTGGATCAACTTTAAATGACCAATAAGGGACAAATGAAAAAATCTTTTAGAAAAATTAATCTAAAGATTTTTATGCATTATTTCGATTTACAAAGAAATAATCAAAGAATGTATGAGTTACATCTTGATTGGTGTATTCATCCTTCTGAAAAACTTTTTGAGCTAACTGCTTTAAAAAGAACAAATTCTCTTTTGAGAAGAGAAATACAAAAACTTAGAGAGACAAAAATTATTTTATCTTGTGGATAAAATGAATCTTGTTACTCAAAAGATAAAACAGTTTTTTAAAGGAAAAACTGCATCAGCTAAACAAGTTCATAAGCCTGTTCAGCTCATATCCTTTGTTGTTCAGCTCATGTCTTTTGAAAACAAAGAACGAAAACAAAAGTTTTATGAAAACTTAAAAGAAAAACTTGAACAAAGGATTTCTAAAAATAAAAAACAAACTCTTGTTTTAAAGGATGAAGAACCTAAAATTAAACAGAAGTTTTCTGAAACTGAAACTGAATATTTTTCTGAAATTAAAGAACAGATCTTTACAATGAAAAATGAACAGGAAAAACCCGAAACTGAAGAGAGCTCTTCAGATATCGAGTTAAATCCTAATCACTCTTTTAGTTGGGGGGATGAGGAAAAACAAATTCATAATTTGGATTCAGCAAGTTCAAACATAACTAATCCAAATTCAATTTATATCAAAGGAACTGTTTCTTTCAAAGGATATAAAAAAAATTGCCCTACATTGTTATGTTGACACAGGGGCAAGTCTTTGTTTGGCAAACAAACACGTAATTCCTAATGACTTATGGGAAAACGCTCCCAGAGATATTAAGGTAATTATTGCTAACAAAGAAGTCATGAAGCTAAATAAGGTTTGTAGAAATCTTATCATCCAATTTTCTGGAGAATCATTTACCATTCCTACTATCTTCCAACAAGATTCAGGTATGGATTTACTTCTTGGAAATAATTTCTGTCAACTTTATGGACCCTTTACTCAATGGTTAGACAGAGTATCCTTTCATCTTAATCAAGAAATGATTTTGATTAAAAAGGTCAAAGAGGCTTTTCAAATTGGAAAACCAGATTTTCTTGAATCTATGAAAAAAGATTCAAAGATAAAACAAATTCCTGGAACTAATATAGCTCAAGAAGTTATAAAAGTAGAAAGGATATTTTTTAGTGAAATACAAAAATTTCAAAAAATTGAAGAACTTCTAGAAAAAGTTTGTTCAGAAAATCCAATTGATCCTGAAAAATCAAAAAATTGGATGAAGGCATCTATTAAGTTAATAGATCCGAAAACTGTTATTAGGGTTAAACCTATGAAATACAGTCCACAGGATAGGGAAGAATTTAATAAACAAATCAAAGAACTTCTTGATTTGGGATTAATAATTCCTAGTAAATCTCCTCACATGTCTCCTGCTTTTTTAGTAGAAAATGAAGCGGAAAAAAGAAGAGGTAAAAAACGAATGGTTGTTAATTACAAAGCAATTAATAATGTCACTGTTGGAGACAGCCATAATCTTCCTTGTATGCAGGAATTAATAACTCTTCTAAGAGGAAAGACTATCTTTTCCAGTTTCGACTGTAAAAGTGGTTTCTGGCAGGTACTGCTAGACAATGAATCACAGTTATTAACTGCGTTCACATGCCCAGACGGTCACTATCAATGGAAGGTAGTTCCCTTTGGATTAAAACAGGCACCAAGCATATTTCAAAGACATATGCAAAATGCTTTAAGAGGATTAGAAGATTACTGTACCGTCTATGTAGACGATATTATAGTTTTCTCAAACTCGGAAGATAAACACTATTATCATGTTTTATCAGTTTTAAAAACAATTGAAAAATATGGAATCATTTTATCAAAAAAGAAAGCTAATCTTTTTAAAACAAAGATAAACTTTTTAGGTCTTGAAATAGATCAAGGGACACATTGTCCACAAAAACATATCTTGGAAAATTTACATAAATTTCCAGATACTTTAGAAGATAAAAAACATCTTCAAAGATTTTTAGGAGTTTTAACTTATGCAGAAAGTTATATTCCTAAACTTGCAGAGCTTAGAAAACCTTTACAGGCTAAGCTAAAAAAGGAATATGTATGGGATTGGAAGCATTCCGATACTGACTACATTAAAAAGATAAAGAAAAACTTAATCAGTTTTCCTAAACTTTATCTTCCTAATGAAAATGATTTTTTAATCATAGAAACAGATGCTTCTCATGATTTTTGGGGAGGTGTTTTAAAAGCTAAAACTGCAGATGGAGAAAAAATTTGCAGGTACACTTCGGGAAGCTTCAAGCAGGCGGAACGAAATTATCACAGTAATGAAAAAGAATTACTGGCGGTAAAAAAACACGATTTCAAAGTTCTCTATTTATTTAACCCCAGTTAAATTCTTAGTCAGAACTGACAATAAAAATTTTACTTATTTTCTGAAAACAAAAATTTCTGGAGATAATAAACAAGGTCGTCTTGTCAGATGGCAAATGTGGTTTTCAAGATATTCTTTCGATACTGAACATCTTGAGGGGGCCAAAAACGTGCTAGCTGATTGCTTGACACGAGATTTTCAAAATACGTAATCAAATACGTATTTTTATTAATCAAATGCTTTTTATGCCTATTTAAAGAAGAACACACCCTTCAAACTAAAGGCATCACCAATCACTCTTACAAAAAGAAAGGCAAAATTTTTTGAAAAAATGGAGGATTTAAGGGCTTTACGCCTAAAAGAAAAAATTCTTTTGATAGAATTAAAAGCTATTCAAGAAAAAATAGCTCTCTATGACGAAAGTCTAGACACAACTGTTAATTCAGAACAGGATTCCGAAAGGATAAAATCTGAATCTATTCCTTTACAAACGGCTAAAGGTAAAGAAAAATCAAGTCCGTTGACTCCTGTTGCTTTGGAAAAAAGCAAATATAAAGTTAATGAAGAACTACGATCTTCATCTAGCCCAGTAGCAAACGGCTCTGGTAAAGGCACCATCAAATCCGTTGATGGCTGACAGTTTGCCAAAAAACTGAACAGGTCTCTCTTAGACCAAGTTACTCCCAAGATATTCAAGAAACGGTAAAATCTAATTCTAGATTTTATGTCATTTTTGATGGAGAGCATAGAGGCATATATGAAGATTGGTCCATAGTGTCTCATTATGTTTCTGGAAGACCAGTAACATTCAAGAAGTTTGGGTCCTTATTACAAGCCCAACAAGAAGCCACTCGATACTCAGCCGATTGTGGTAAAAAGGAAATTCCTCTAAAGCAATTTCCATATCTTCACGAGTCATAGTGAAATCCCATTATCTAAAGGAAACCTTGGAATAATGGAACAACGCATTATCTTCAACAAAGTTGATGTGAGTCCTACTACAAAACAAAGACTCAGCAAAATAATGCAAGGTGCACAGGAAAGCCATCAGTACATGAGCTGTAAGGAATCCTACACCAAAGAAAAATCTGACAAAAGTGGTCCCTCTATTAAAGACAACTACTTTTCAGAAGACGACACGCGAAAGCTGGACCCAACACATGGGTTTGTCGACCAAAAAACGTCATGCATGACGAACGCTTAAGGCTATTTTAGACCTTTTGTAAAATTCACTTCTCCTATATAAAGAAGTCGAATTCATTAGAATAGATATCTCGAGTTGAGACAACGAATCCTAAGTCTAGGAAAAGTAACCTCTGGCTACACACCTACTTTCCAATTCTCAATTTGAGAATTCCTCTCAACCACCCTCGTTCCTTTTCTCACCCACCTTTCATTTGTGATCATGATGATCACTTTTTCTTTTATGCTTTCTTAGTTGTAATGATGGAGTAGAACTCCTTTAAGGGGGTTATGTAAATATCAAGAAGTTCTCCTTCGGGAGAACAGTTATGAAATAAAAAACTCCTTTGTAAACCTCTATCTTTTATTTCTATCATGAAAGTTTTTATTCTGTAAAACCTGGAGTCCTGGAGCCCGTTGAAGTACCGCTGAGGCAGGAGGCCGTTAGGGAAATAAGGGTTGGATTGGTCCCTTGCAGAAAGAAGTAGAAACTTTTCAAGAAGAAAATACAAGAAGAAAAAAGGTATAGATTTTATTTCAAACTGTTTAATTACTTCAAGATTGATATTTCATATCTCTCCTTAAAATTAAAAGAATTTAATTCTAAAACAAAAAACTAAGATTTCGAAAGAAAATAAAAATGATGTTTATAAAACAAACACAAAAAGAAATGATTTTTCAATCTAAAAAATTTAGTCAAAATATGACTACAAAAAATAATGAATTTTGTAAATTCAAAGGATTTATTCCACAATCTAAAACAAACGATTCAAAAATCATTTGCTTTAGTAAACAAGATGCTTCAAAGTCTTGTAAACATCCGGTGTCTTATGGCATCTTTTGTCATAATAGCTCATCATGTTAGTCATGATAACTAATAATGACTTTAACTTTACTTTTGATATCTAAAGTTCAAAGCCATCGACAAATGTTGGAATTAAAAATTTCCAAGGTAATCATGATTACATGCTTTGTCATGATAAGATGTCTAGTAAAATGAATTTTTATTCTATATTTACTACTCACAAAAACCAGGTATACAATGAGTATACACCAAGATTTCCTTAAAAAAGAAATCCGTCGGGTTAATCAAGAATTAACCATGTATCAAAGTCTAATTAACCAATTAGAACAGTCTCTTAAGAGATCACCTAGAAATAGGAGAGCTGAACATGTTCAGTTTAATGGTCTTAAAGCTAACCGCTTTAGGCTAAAAGAAGAACTAAAAAGTCTAGAAAAACAAGTTTTCTAACCAATGAGTCTTAACCAGACCACAAAACCCCTAAAGGACTTAATGAACCCTTTAGTTGAATTTTTAGAGACCATTTTAAACCAAAAAAATGATTTCTAAAAGTACCTCCGCAATAGTGGTATCAGAGCCATGTGCTCTTTTTTAAGAAGAGGGGATTAGTTCCTGATTCCTTAAAAAATTAACAATTTAAAATAAATTTTAAACGTTTTCTTAAAAGAAAAAATTTAAAATGAGTTTTAAAAATTCATATGAAGATTCGGAAGAATCAAAAGAACAAGAAGTAACTGAAGTTTTAAACTTTAGTGAAAACGAAAAAGGTTTTGTATCAGATTACATGATTAATTCTGATCAACTAACAAAAATTAGTAAGCTTAAAATTGAGCTTAACACTAAACAGGTTTTTAATCAACCAAAAACTTTAAAAAGTTTAGTTTCTAGAGCCTTTTCTAGAAAAAATAAAATATTTTATTGTTTTAACACTGAAGAACTTTCAGTTGACATTAAAAACACAGCAGGTGAAGTTTATTTGCCACTCTTAACAAAGGGTGAAATAGCAAAAAAGCTTTTGCACATTAAACCAGAGTTGAGAAAGTCTCTCAATATGGTACACATAGGAGCGGTTAAAATCCTTCTTAAAGCTCAGTTCAGAGACGGAATTAATTTTCCTATAAAAATGGCACTCGTTGATAATAGAATTATCAATAGGCAAGATGCTCTTTTGGGAGCAATTCAAGGAAATTTAGCTTATGGTAAATTTATGTTTACTGTCTATCCTAAATTTGCCTTACATCGAGATTCAAAAGATTTCGATAAAACTTTAAGTTTCATACACCAGTGCGAAAGAACTGACCTTATGGAACCAGGTAATAAAGTGTTTACGATTAATTATTTAATCTCTTATGCTTTAACCAACAGTACTCATTCAATCGAGTATAAGGAAAATGAAAATATAACTCTTGAAGATATATTTTCTGAAATTGGAATTATTGAAGGCAGCAAATTTGCCGAGCCATCACAATTACAAGAAAATTGGGCAATTGACATTGCACGAAATAAAAAGATACTAGGATTAGAACCTAGACACAGTTTTACTGGAACCTCTTTGCAAATAAGAGACTCTTGTGACACCAAGCATTTAATGCAAACTATGTCAAAAAACATAGACAGATATGGAAAAATTTTAGAAAAGGTTATTGGGACTTAATGTCTATATCACCTATTCTAAATCATCTACATCTTCTTGATATGCAAATTGCCTATGAAGAAGAAAAGATTCATTTTTCTTTGATTCGAATAAAACAATTAAAGAAAAATTTTATGATGAATCAAAAAATAAAATCTCGCAACATAAAAATTGCTAAAAGAAACGTCTTTACTTTTATGATGAATCATAAAAGAAAATCTCGTAACTTAAAAATTGCCAAAAGAAATATTTTTGATTCTAAACAAAAAATTCTTGAGTTTAAAGCAAAAAAGGCAATAATTTATAGAGATGAAAGTCTTGAAACAATTTATGCCGAAATTCTTAAAGAAATTTCTGATGAAATTGATGAAATTTTCAATACCGAAATTCTTAAAGAAGTTTCTTACGAAATTGAGGAAATTTTCAAGGAAGTTTCTAATGAAATTAATGAAACATGGCCTTTTGGATCAACTTTAAATGACCAATAAGGGACAAATGAAAAAATCTTTTAGAAAAATTAATCTAAAGATTTTTATGCATTATTTCGATTTACAAAGAAATAATCAAAGAATGTATGAGTTACATCTTGATTGGTGTATTCATCCTTCTGAAAAACTTTTTGAGCTAACTGCTTTAAAAAGAACAAATTCTCTTTTGAGAAGAGAAATACAAAAACTTAGAGAGACAAAAATTATTTTATCTTGTGGATAAAATGAATCTTGTTACTCAAAAGATAAAACAGTTTTTTAAAGGAAAAACTGCATCAGCTAAACAAGTTCATAAGCCTGTTCAGCTCATATCCTTTGTTGTTCAGCTCATGTCTTTTGAAAACAAAGAACGAAAACAAAAGTTTTATGAAAACTTAAAAGAAAAACTTGAACAAAGGATTTCTAAAAATAAAAAACAAACTCTTGTTTTAAAGGATGAAGAACCTAAAATTAAACAGAAGTTTTGTAAATTCAAAGGATTTATTCCACAATCTAAAACAAACGATTCAAAAATCATTTGCTTTAGTAAACAAGATGCTTCAAAGTCTTGTAAACATCCGGTGTCTTATGGCATCTTTTGTCATAATAGCTCATCATGTTAGTCATGATAACTAATAATGACTTTAACTTTACTTTTGATATCTAAAGTTCAAAGCCATCGACATATTTTGGAATTAAAATTTCCAAGGCAATCATGATATACTTTGTCATGATAAGATGTCTAGTAAAATGAATTTTATATTCTATATTTACTACTCACAAAAACCAGGTATACAATGAGTATACACCAAGATTTCCTTAAAAAAGAAATCCGCCGGGTTAATCAAGAATTAACCATGTATCAAAGTCTAATTAACAAATTAGAACAGTCTCTTAAGAGATCACCTAGAAATAGGAGAGCTGAACATGTTCAGTTTAATGGTCTTAAAGCTAATCGCTTTAGGCTAAAAGAAGAACTAAAAAGTCTAGAAAAAACAAGTTTTCTAAACAATGAGTCTTAACCAGACCACAAAACCCCTAAAGGACTTAATGAACCCTTTAGTTGAATTTGAACCAAAAATTCTGAAGTCACTCCGCATAGTGGTATCAGAGCCATGTGCTCTTTTTTAAGAAGAGGGGATTAGTTCCTGATTCCTTAAAAAATTAACAATTTAAAATAAATTTTAAACGTTTTCTTAAAAGAAAAAATTTAAAATGAGTTTTAAAAATTCATATGAAGATTCGGAAGAATCAAAAGAACAAGAAGTAACTGAAGTTTTAAACTTTAGTGAAAACGAAAAAGGTTTTGTATCAGATTACATGATTAATTCTGATCAACTAACAAAAATTAGTAAGCTTAAAATTGAGCTTAACACTAAACAGGTTTTTAATCAACCAAAAACTTTAAAAAGTTTAGTTTCTAGAGCCTTTTCTAGAAAAAATAAAATATTTTATTGTTTTAACACTGAAGAACTTTCAGTTGACATTAAAAACACAGCAGGTGAAGTTTATTTGCCACTCTTAACAAAGGGTGAAATAGCAAAAAAGCTTTTGCACATTAAACCAGAGTTGAGAAAGTCTCTCAATATGGTACACATAGGAGCGGTTAAAATCCTTCTTAAAGCTCAGTTCAGAGATGGAATTAATTTTCCTATAAAAATGGCACTCGTTGATAATAGAATTATCAATAGGCAAGATGCTCTTTTGGGAGCAATTCAAGGAAATTTAGCTTATGGTAAATTTATGTTTACTGTCTATCCTAAATTTGCCTTACATCGAGATTCAAAAGATTTCGATAAAACTTTAAGTTTCATACACCAGTGCGAAAGAACTGACCTTATGGAACCAGGTAATAAAGTGTTTACGATTAATTATTTAATCTCTTATGCTTTAACCAACAGTACTCATTCAATCGAGTATAAGGAAAATGAAAATATAACTATTGAAGATATATTTTCTGACATTGGAATTGTCGAAGGCAGCAAATTTGCCGAGCCATCACAATTACAAGAAAATTGGGCAATTGATATTGCACGAAATAAACAGGTTTTATTATCAAAACCCAGACACAGTTATGCTGGAAACTCTTTACAAATAGGAGATTCAAGTAATACTGAACAATTAATTCGTTCTATGTCAGAACGAATAAATGGATATGGAAAAATTTTAAAAAGAGTTATTGGAGAATAATGTCTTCAAAACCAATTTTAGATTATTTACAATATCTTGATCAACAAATCACCTATGAAGAGGAGGATATACAAATTTGGTTTATAAGAATAAATCAAATTAAGTATGACATTATGTTAAGTCATAAAACAAAAATTCTTAATATAAAAAATATTAAGAAAAACATTTTTGCTTCTAAGCAAAAAATTATTGAGCTTAAAGCCAAAAAAGCAATTATATCTGTAACATGACTGCCTTTTTGAAATTAGAGGAACTTGTTAAAGACTTAACAAAAAAGTTGGATAGTCTATCTACCAACGAAAATCTTGAGGCAATTGCCGCAAAAATCATCAAAGATGTTTCAGACAGAATTGATGAAAAAATGGATTCAAAAACTCTTATGCCCGAAAGGCAAAAAGAAAAAATTGATAATGAAAAAAGCTTTCAAAAGTATTCATTTCCAAACTTCAACGTTGGAAATCCATCTTTAGGAAGTTCTAAAAGTCCGAATGCATTGACATGGCCTTTTGGATCAACTTCAAATGACCAATAAAGGTCAAATGAAAAACCTTTTAAGGAACATAAATCTAGAGATCTCTAGACATTATTTCTTTATAGAAAGAAATAATCAAAGAATTAATGAATTACATTGGGATTGGAGCATTCATCCTTATGACAAACTTTTTGAATTAACTGATTTAAAAAGAAAAAATTCTTCTATGAAAGAAGAAATTAAAAGTCTAAAAGATAAAAAGATTATTTTATCTTGTGGATAAAATGAGTTCCATCACTCAAAAATTGGAACAAATGTTAGATGAACAATTGGATACCCTTCCAGTTGAACAGATAATAGAAATTGTTAGTCTCATTTCTTTGAGTGACAAAGAATGTGAACAAAAGTTTTCTGAAAATAAAATCTTAAACGAAAGATATTTTTCTGAAAATAAAGAACAGGTCTTTGTTTTGAAAAATGAAGAACTAAGAACCTTCCCGGTAAAAAAGGAAGAACCCGAAACTGAAGAAAGTTCTTCAGATACGGAAATGTCTCCGAGACAAAAAACTTACCATGCCTCTACTAGCAAAGGTAACAGGTATAGAAAAAAGAATACGGAATTTTCCATGCCGTATCATAAAGGTATACCTAATTCTAATAGTAATGACAATGGTAGTGCAACTACTATCAATACTATTAAAATTGATTGTATCTTCAACCTCGACAAAAGAAAAGAGGTAATTGATAAATGGAACACTGAAATCAGTCTAATTATTCAGACTAATTCAGAAGAGTTCTCTAATGCTAAGGCTATGTTATTATTATTAGAACATAAGTCTGCAGGAATCGTACAAAATTTCATCAAAGGGACAACTTGGGATGAAAGTTTGCATGGTATAGATCTTTTTGATCAAATCATAAATGCAATATACATGATGTTTTTAGGTCTTGACCTTATTACAAATAAAGACCATGAAAATCAAAAATTGCTAGAAAAAGCAAGACAAAATCTTGCAAAAGCACAAATTTGTGATATTTGTTTATTAGATGATTTTACTTGTCTTTATGAAACAAATCTATACAAATTAAGTACAGGTGAATTCCACTCTTGGATTGAAGCTTACTTAATGAAGATTCCTATCGTTGGAGAAAAAGCCAAAGAACGATGGAACAAAGAAAAGAATCAGTTCACGATGCATTCTCTTGGATTTGCAACAAGAATTGTCAAAGAGGAAATTGCGGTTTACTGTGATTTTTCTGATAAACAAAAACAGCTAAAAAGTTTTAACAAAAGCTGTTGTAAAAAACTTACTGAGTTACCACAATTAACTTTTGGTTGTGAACCAGTAAAAGATGAAAAATATTTCAAAAAGAAATATAAAAATAAATATAAAACAAAAACTAAAAAACGTTTTTGGAAAACCAAGAAAAGAAAGTTTTCTCCTGGAAAATACTTTTCAAAAGAAAAAGAAAAACCTAAGGTTTGTCCTCAAGGTAAGAAAAAATGTCGTTGCTGGATATGTTCTGAAGAAGGACACTATGCCAACGAATGTCCTAACAGACAAAAGTTTCCAGAAAAATTAAAAATTATTTCGAAAGCGGAAACTGAAGGATATTTTCCTTATGAAAATATTTTTGATGGCTATACACAAGTATATGCATTAGAAATATTATCCGATTCTTCTACAGAAGACTCAGAATGAAGTCCAACCACTCTTTTAGTTGGGGGGATAAAGATAAACAAAACGAAGATTTTCTGAATTTTGTTTATTCAAAAATTATTTATTTTCTGAAAACAAAGATATTTTTGGAAATAATAAACAGGGTCGTCGTGTCAAATAACAAACACAGGGCCAAAAATGTGTTAACAGATAGCTTGACACGAGATTTTCAGAAATCGTAAGCAATGAGGTCATTATCATCTTTGCACCTATAAATTGAAGGCTTTCCTTCATCCAAATTCATCATTCTCATTCACAAAAAACCTTTGAAAAAAGAAAGAGAAATGAAAAAATTAAGGGCTTTACGCCTAAAAGAATTGTCTTTATAAAAAATTCCAGTATGGAAGAAGAACTTAAAGCTCTACGTCTCAAGGAAAAAATTCTAGAAATAGAATTAAGATCCATCAGAGATCAGATCAATGTCTACACGACCATGATCTTAACTGGAAATTCTGTCCAGGATGCTGAAAAGCTAAAAACAGAATCTAGTCCAGCGCAAACGGCGACTGGTAAAGACTCAACAAATCCGTTGATCCCTGATGCTTTGGGAAAAAGCATGCCAGAGGCCTCACAAGCCAGGCGAGACCTTCATTCAAAGAAGGCTAATATCCGATTGACCCCTGGGTCTACATTTTCGGAGGTTGTCCATTTACGAAAAATGGAAAGAGAAGGTTCATCTTCTCCTAGCAGCTCAGATGCAAACGGCTCTGAAGCTAAGAAGTCAAATCCGTTGATTCCTGACAACTTGGAAAAAGTTGGAGAAACTAGTCTTCGGCCTAGTTATGCGGACAAGACAAAAATGCCAGCAAAAGATAATTCAAAGTTCTACGTAATATTTGATGGTCCAAATGCAGGTATATATGATGATTGGGACATTGTATCCAATCTAATGAAGGAGACATCTTTCGTCTTCAAGAAATACAAGACACTTTTTCAAGCTCAACAAGAAGCAGATAAGTATCAAGCTAACTTCGGAGGCAAGAAGATAATCTTCAAAGCACCAATATTAGTGCCCAAAGTCCAGAATCATACTGGTCAAAGAAGAAAGGTGTTCTTCACAAAAGAAAAAGAAGAAGCTCCAACAAAGGTTCCATCTTCAGAAATTATAGAAGGAATAAGCTTCTCAGAATTCAGAATCCTATGGTCCAAAGCAAGAGCTCTCTCCATAAAGGATTATGAAGCAGAAAAGATTTATACAGACGATAAAAAGTCCAGAAGTCTTTTCGTAATCTGTTCTGATGCAGATGCAATCTTTACTTACCAGGCTTTTTGTGCAGGGTTAGTCAAGACCATTTATCCCAGCAAAGATCTTAAAGAATTAAGATTATTTCCTAAGGGATTAAGAATAGCAGTTGGAAAATTCATCCAAAAAATTGCTAAGGATGCTAATATTTACATCCAAGTCACATCCAGCATTCCAGACTGGGTAGATGGAAAAGTCCTTCCAGCCTATCATTACATTGAGCTAGGCTTATCGGCAAAAAGAGAAGTTCAACCTTCCAGAATCATAAACGAGGAAGACGACTTCATCAGCATGGGAATCTATGCCTACAGAGTTGAAAAGATTATTTCCATAATCCAAAAGACTCAAAAGCTTAATTCAAAAAGCAAAGTCAAGGTCAATTATGCCAACCCAAATTGCCTGATCACCAGCACTACAGGGAAGACGCTCTGTCAAGAAGATCAACGCGCAATTCAAGCGCTTGAAGACAAGATCTTAAAAAATCAGATCTTAGCAGGTCCTACCACAAAGAAGATGCTTTGTGAAAGGCTCCAAAAGGTCGACAAAGACCATCAGTGCGCATTATGCACTAAAGTTGATGGGGACACTACACCAAAAACAGATGCTTTGTCCACTACCAGCAGTGAGGGGTCCTTCACAATAATTCTATGAAAAACGTAAGCACTTACGTCATTCAAAAGAAGACAAGAGACTACAGCTGTAAAGACATCTTTAATAATTCAATGAAATTATTGGTAGGTCTTGTAAGAGGAAATCTCCGTCTATATAAGGAGCAATACCTCATAAGGAAAAGATATCTCGAGTTGAGACAACGAATCCTAAGTCTAGGAAAAGTAACCTCTGGCTACACACCTACTTTCCAATTCTCAATTTGAGAATTCCTCTCAACCACCCTCGTTCCTTTTCTCACCCACCTTTCATTTGTGATCATGATGATCACTTTTTCTTTATGCTTTCTTAGTGTAAGAATGATGGAGTAGTAACTCCTTTAAGGAGGTGATGTAAATATCAAGAAGTTCTCCTTCGGGAGAACAGTTATGAAATAAAAAACTCCTTTGTAAACCTCTATCTTTTATTTCTATCATGAAAGTTTTTATTCTGTAAAACCTGGAGTCCTGGAGCCCGTTGAAGTACCGCTGAGGCAGGAGGCCGTTAGGGAAATAAGGGTTGGATTGGTCCCTTGCAGAAAGAAGTAGAAACTTTTCAAGAAGAAAATACAAGAAGAAAAAAGGTATAGATTTTATTTCAAACTGTTTAATTACTTCGAGATTGATATTTCATATCTCTCATTAAAATCAAAAAAGAATTTAATTCTAAAACAAAAAACTAAGATTTCGAAAGAAAATAAAAATGATGTTTATAAAACAAACACAAAAAGAAATGATTTTTCAATCTAAAAAATTTAGTCAAAATATGACTACAAAAAATAATGAATTTTGTAAATTCAAAGGATTTATTCCACAATCTAAAACAAACGATTCAAAAATCATTTGCTTTAATAAACAAGATGTTTCAAAGTCTTGTAAACATTCGGTGTCTTATGGCATCTTTTGTCATGATAACTCATTATGTTAGACATGATAATTAATAATGACTTCAACTTTACTTTTATCTAAAGTTCAAAGCCATGAAGTTTCTACGACATATTTTGGAATTAAAATACCACTATTGCGGAGGTACTTTTAGAAATCATTTTTTGGTTTAAAATGGTCTCTAAAAATTCAACTAAAGGGTTCATTAAGTCCTTTAGGGGTTTTGTGGTCTGGTTAAGACTCATTGGTTAGAAAACTTGTTTTTTCTTTTCTTTTTAGTTCTTCTTTTAGCCTAAAGCGGTTAGCTTTAAGACCATTAAACTGAACATGTTCAGTTCTCCTATTTCTAGGTGATCTCTTAAGAGACTGTTCTAATTGGTTAATTAGACTTTGATATATGGTTAATTCTTGATTAACCCGACGGATTTCTTTTTTAAGGAAATCTTGGTGTATACTCATTGTATACCTGGTTTTTGTGAGTAGTAAATATAGAATATAAAATTCATTTTACTAGACATCTTATCATGACAAAGTATATCATGATTGCCTTGGAAATTTTAATTCCAAAATATGTCGTAGAAACTTCATGGCTTTGAACTTTAGATAAAAGTAAAGTTGAAGTCATTATTAATTATCATGTCTAACATAATGAGTTATCATGACAAAAGATGCCATAAGACACCGAATGTTTACAAGACTTTGAAGCATCTTGTTTACTAAAGCAAATGATTTTTGAATCGTTTGTTTTGGATTGTGGAATAAATCCTTTGAATTTACAAAATTCATTATTTTTTGTAGTCATATTTTGACTAAATTTTTTAGATTGAAAAATCATTTCTTTTTGTGTTTGTTTTATAAACATCATTTTTATTTTCTTTCGAAATCTTAGTTTTTTGTTTTAGAATTAAATTCTTTTAATTTTAAGGAGAGATATGAAATATCAATCTTGAAGTAATTAAACAGTTTGAAATAAAATCTATACCTTTTTTCTTCTTGTATTTTCTTCTTGAAAAGTTTCTACTTTTTTCTGCAAGGGACCAATCCAACCCTTATTTCCCTAACGGCCTCCTGCCTCAGCGGTACTTCAACGGGCTCCAGGACTCCAGGTTTTACAGAATAAAAACTTTCATGATAGAAATAAAAGATAGAGGTTTACAAAGGAGTTTTTTATTTCATAACTGTTCTCCCGAAGGAGAACTTCTTGATATTTACATCACCTCCTTAAAGGAGTTACTACTCCATGATTAAACTAAGAAAGCATAAAAGAAAAGTTGGTGGGTGGAAAGAAAAAGGAACGGTGGTTGAGAGAATTCTCAAATTGAGAATTGGAAAGTGGGTGATTGCAAGCCAGGGGTTGCTTTTTCCTAGACTTAGGATTCTTTGTCTCAAACTTGAGATCTGTGTCTCCAACTCGAGATATCTGTTCTAATGAATTCAACTTCTTTATATAGGAGAAGTGAATTTTACAAAAGGTCTAAAATAGCCTTAAGCGTTCGTCATGCATGACGTTTTTTGGTCGACAAACCCATGTGTTGGGTCCAGCTTTCGCGTGTCGTCTTCTGAAAAGTAGTTGTCTTTAATAGAGGGACCACTTTTGTCAGATTTTTCTTTGCTGTAGGATTCCTTACAGATCATGTACTGATGGCTTTCCTGTGCACCTTGCATTATTTTGCTGAGTCTTTGTTTTGTAGTAGGACTCACATCAACTTTGTTGAAGATAATGCGTTGTTCCATTATTCCAAGGTTTCCTTTAGATAATGGGATTTCACTATGACTCGTGAAGATATGGAAATTGCTTTAGAGGAATTTCCTTTTTACCACAATCGGCTGAGTATCGAGTGGCTTCTTGTTGGGCTTGTAATAAGGACCCAAACTTCTTGAATGTTACTGGTCTTCCAGAAACATAATGAGACACTATGGCCCAATCTTCATATATGCCTCTATGCTCTCCATCAAAAATGACATAAAATCTAGAATTAGATTTTACCGTTTCTTGAATATCTTGGGAGTAACTTGGTCTAAGAGAGACCTGTTCAGTTTTTGGCAAACTGTCAGCCATCAACGGATTTGATGTGCCTTTACCAGAGCCGTTTGCTACTGGGCTAGATGAAGATCGTAGTTCTTCATTAACTTTATATTTGCTTTTTTCCAAAGCAACAGGAGTCAACGGATTTGATTTTTCTTTACCTTTAGCCGTTTGTAAAGGAATAGATTCAGATTTTATCCTTTCGGAATCCTGTTCTGAATTAACAGTTGTGTCTAGACTTTCGTCATAGAGAGCTATTTTTTCTTGAATAGCTTTTAATTCTATCAAAAGAATTTTTTCTTTTAGGCGTAAAGCCCTTAAATCCTCCATTTTTCCAAAAATTTTTGCCTTTCTTTTTGTAAGAGTGATTGGTGATGCCTTTAGTTTGAAGGGTGTGTTCTTCTTTAAATAGGCATAAAAAGCATTTGATTAATAAAAATACGTATTTGATTACGTATTTTGAAAATCTCGTGTCAAGCAATCAGCTAGCACGTTTTTGGCCCCCTCAAGATGTTCAGTATCGAAAGAATATCTTGAAAACCACATTTGCCATCTGACAAGACGACCTTGTTTATTATCTCCAGAAATTTTTGTTTTCAGAAAATAAGTAAAATTTTTATTGTCAGTTCTGACTAAGAATTTAACTGGGGTTAAATAAATAGAGAACTTTGAAATCGTGTTTTTTACCGCCAGTAATTCTTTTTCATTACTGTGATAATTTCGTTCCGCCTGCTTGAAGCTTCCCGAAGTGTACCTGCAAATTTTTTCTCCATCTGCAGTTTTAGCTTTTAAAACACCTCCCCAAAAATCATGAGAAGCATCTGTTTCTATGATTAAAAAAATCATTTTCATTAGGAAGATAAAGTTTTGGAAAACTGATTAAGTTTTTCTTTATCTTTTTAATGTAGTCAGTATCGGAATGCTTCCAATCCCATACATATTCCTTTTTTTTTTTAGCTTAGCCTGTAAAGGTTTTCTAAGCTCTGCAAGTTTAGGAATATAACTTTCTGCATAAGTTAAAACTCCTAAAAATCTTTGAAGATGTTTTTTATCTTCTAAAGTATCTGGAAATTTATGTAAATTTTCCAAGATATGTTTTTGTGGACAATGTGTCCCTTGATCTATTTCAAGACCTAAAAAGTTTATCTTTGTTTTAAAAAGATTAGCTTTCTTTTTTGATAAAATGATTCCATATTTTTCAATTGTTTTTAAAACTGATAAAACATGATAATAGTGTTTATCTTCCGAGTTTGAGAAAACTATAATATCGTCTACATAGACGGTACAGTAATCTTCTAATCCTCTTAAAGCATTTTGCATATGTCTTTGAAATATGCTTGGTGCCTGTTTTAATCCAAAGGGAACTACCTTCCATTGATAGTGACCGTCTGGGCATGTGAACGCAGTCAATAACTGTGATTCTTTGTCTAGCAGTACCTGCCAGAAACCGCTTTTACAGTCAAAACTGG
The DNA here is from genome assembly GCA_030545235.1 of Helianthus tuberosus. NCBI lineage: Eukaryota > Viridiplantae > Streptophyta > Magnoliopsida > Asterales > Asteraceae > Helianthus > Helianthus tuberosus. The sequence continues at coordinate 3,053 of JARYGA010049157.1, read as the reverse complement.
AAAAGATAGTTTTTCCTCTTAGAAGAGTTATAACTTCTTGAACTATATTAGTTCCTGGAGTTTGATTTATCTTGGAATCTTTTTTCATAGATTCAAGAAAATTTGGCTTTTCAATTTGAAAAGCCTTTGTAACCTTTTTAATCAAAATCATTTCTTGATTAAGATGAAAAGATACTCTGTCTAACCATTGAGTGAAAAGTACATAAAGTTGACAGAAATTATTTCCAAGAAGTAAATCCATACCTGAATCTTGTTGGTAGATAGTAGGAATGGTAAATGGTTCTCCAGAAAAATAAATTATAAGATTTCTATAAACCTTATCTAATTTAATGACTTCTTTGTTAGCAATGATTGCCTTAATATCCTTGGGAGTATTTTCCCCTAGATCATTAGGAATTACATGTTTGCTAGCTAAACAAAGACTTGCACCTGTGTCTACATAACAATGTAGAGCAATTGTTTTATATCCTTTGAAAAAGATTTTTCCTTTGATATAAATTGAATTTGGATTAGTTATGTTTGAAAAGGCTAAATCCAAATTATGAATTTGTTTATCAAATTCTTCTCTGTCCTGTGGAGCTACAGAGTTGTTGGGAGAAGATGAACCTTCTCTTTCCATTTTTCGTAAATGGACAACCTCCGAAAATGTAGACCCAGGGGTCAATCGGATGTTAGCCTTCTTTGAATGAAGGTCTCGCCTGGCTTGTGAGGCCTCTGGCATGCTTTTTCCCAAAGCATCAGGGATCAACGGATTTGTTGAGTCTTTACCAGTCGCCGTTTGCGCTGGACTAGATTCTGTTTTTAGCTTTTCAGCATCCTGGACAGAATTTTCAGTTAAGATCATGGTTGTGTAGACACTGATCTGATCTCTGATGGATCTTAATTCTATTTCTAGAATTTTTTCCTTGAGACGTAGAGTTTTAAGCTCTTCTTCCATACTGGAATTTTTTATAAAAACAATTTCTTTGGGCTTTGAATCCAAATTATGAATTTGTTTATCCTCATCCCCCCAATTAAAAGAGTGATTAGGCTTCAACTCGATGTCTGAAGAACTTTCTCCAGTTTCGGGTTTTTCCTGTTTATTTTTCATTGTAAAGATTTGTTCTTTATTTTCAGAAAAATGTTTAGTTTCAGGTTCTTCATCTTTTAAAACAAGAGTTTGTTTTTTATTTTTAGAAATCCTTTGTTCAAGTTTTTCTTTTAAGTTTTCATAAAACTTTTGTTTTCGTTCTTTGTTTTCAAAAGACATGAGCTGAACAACAAAGGATATGAGCTGAACAGGCTTATGAACTTGTTTAGCTGATGCAGTTTTTCCTTTAAAAAACTGTTTTATCTTTTGAGTAACAAGATTCATTTTATCCACAAGATAAAATAATTTTTGTCTCTCTAAGTTTTTGTATTTCTCTTCTTAAAAGAGAATTTGTTCTTTTTAAAGCAGTTAGCTCAAAAAGTTTTTCAGAAGGATGAATACACCAATCAAGATGTAACTCATACATTCTTTGATTATTTCTTTGTAAATCGAAATAATGCATAAAAATCTTTAGATTAATTTTTCTAAAAGATTTTTTCATTTGTCCCTTATTGGTCATTTAAAGTTGATCCAAAAGGCCATGTTTCATTAATTTCATTAGAAACTTCCTTGAAAATTTCCTCAATTTCGTAAGAAACTTCTTTAAGAATTTCGGTATTGAAAATTTCATCAATTTCATCAGAAATTTCTTTAAGAATTTCGGCATAAATTGTTTCAAGACTTTCATCTCTATAAATTATTGCCTTTTTTGCTTTAAACTCAAGAATTTTTTGTTTAGAATCAAAAATATTTCTTTTAGCAATTTTAAAGTTACGTGATTTTCTTTTATGATTCATCATAAAAGTAAAGACGTTTCTTTTAGCAATTTTTATATTGCGAGATTTTATTTTTTGATTCATCATAAATTTTTTCTTTAATTGTTTTATTCGAATCAAAGAAAAATGAATCTTTTCTTCTTCATAGGCAATTTGCATATCAAGAAGATGTAGATGATTTAGAATAGGTGATATAGACATTAAGTCCCAATAACCTTTTCTAAAATTTTTCCATATCTGTCTATGTTTTTTGACATAGTTCGCATTAAATGCTTGGTGTCACAAGAGTCTCTTATTTGCAAAGAGGTTCCAGTAAAACTGTGTCTAGGTTCTAATCCTAGTATCTTTTTATTTCGTGCAATGTCAATTGCCCAATTTTCTTGTAATTGTGATGGCTCGGCAAATTTGCTGCCTTCGACAATTCCAATGTCAGAAAATATATCTTCAATAGTTATATTTTCATTTTCCTTATACTCGATTGAATGAGTACTGTTGGTTAAAGCATAAGTGATTAAATAATTAATCGTAAACACTTTATTACCTGGTTCCATAAGGTCAGTTCTTTCGCACTGGTGTATGAAACTTAAAGTTTTATCGAAATCTTTTGAATCTCGATGTAAGGCAAATTTAGGATAGACAGTAAACATAAATTTACCATAAGCTAAATTTCCTTGAATTGCTCCCAAAAGAGCATCTTGCCTATTGATAATTCTATTATCAACGAGTGCCATTTTTATAGGAAAATTAATTCCGTCTCTGAACTGAGCTTTAAGAAGGATTTTAACCGCTCCTATGTGTACCATATTGAGAGACTTTCTCAACTCTGGTTTAATGTGCAAAAGCTTTTTTGCTATTTCACCCTTTGTTAAGAGTGGCAAATAAACTTCACCTGCTGTGTTTTTAATGTCAACTGAAAGTTCTTCAGTGTTAAAACAATAAAATATTTTATTTTTTCTAGAAAAGGCTCTAGAAACTAAACTTTTTAAAGTTTTTGGTTGATTAAAAACCTGTTTAGTGTTAAGCTCAATTTTAAGCTTACTAATTTTTGTTAGTTGATCAGAATTAATCATGTAATCTGATACAAAACCTTTTTCGTTTTCACTAAAGTTTAAAACTTCAGTTACTTCTTGTTCTTTTGATTCTTCCGAATCTTCATATGAATTTTTAAAACTCATTTTAAATTTTTTCTTTTAAGAAAACGTTTAAAA
>JARYGA010049156.1:0-23728 GCA_030545235.1 Helianthus tuberosus | reverse complement strand
TAAACTTGTCTACGTGACTAGGCCTTTTGTGCTATTATTATTAACTTATAATTTAGGATTATGATAAAGATCCTGAAAAATTTTTATATTTAACAAATTAACTAAAATGTGTATTAAAAGCATGGTTAGTAAATCGTTTAAGAACGATAGTACTGTAAGGGCTTCTAAATAAACCTTGCCCTTATTTTTCTTTTTGTAGCAATTAAGACTACATGGCTGACTCTGACGAGATAAACAGTCATCCTTTGGAAAACCGCGATGATAATGATAGGATTAATATAACCAAAGGAGAGCTTCGTTCACTAATTGACACAGCTGTATCTAAAGCTGTAGAAGAACAATTTAAGGAGTATAGTGGGACGCATAGTCGAGCCTCATCTGTACCCCACTCTAAGTCTGTCCCTAAAACTCATTTAGAGCCTCATAACAAGCCGCCCTCAAAGAAAGAGGAGCCAAAGAAGGATGATGATCGACATTCATCAAATGAACACAGTGTTCCATCCAAGAAGATAGCGTTCGATAATGAACCACGTACCAAGTCTTGTACCTATAAGTACTTTGTTTCCTGTAAACCCCGAGATTTCACTGGGGAGAAAGGAGCAGTGGATTGTATGACCTGGTTGGATGAAATGGACACGGTGGTGGACATCAGCGGTTGTGCTGAAAGGGATGTAGTAAAGTATGTATCCCAATCGTTCAAAGGAGAGGCACTGGCATGGTGGAGGTCTCTCATTCAAGCTGCTGGGAAGATCCCGCTCTACAACATGTCATGGGAGCAGTTTGTTACTCTCATTATGGAAAACTACTGCCCTCAACATGAGGTCGAAAGAATTGAATCTGATTTCTTATCATTGGTGATGACAAACTTAGATTGTCAAGCTTACCTCACCAGTTTTAATACCCTGTCGAGACTGGTTCCTTACCTTGTAACACCAGAACCCAAACGAATTGCTCGCTTCATTGGGGGTTTAGCCCCAGAAATCAAAGCCAGTGTTAAGGCTTCAAGACCTGCTACATTTAGGTCAGTAGCTGATCTCTCTTTGTCCCTTACTTTAGATGCGGTCAGGTTGAGATCGCTAAAGAAATCTGAAGAAAGTAAGAGGAAGCGTGAGGATGATAACTCACGAGGGTCAGAGAAGAAGCACAAGGGAAACACTGATTCTAAGAAGTTTGGGTCTGGAAGGAATAGTCAGCGAACAGAGGAAAAGCCAAAGTGCACGACTTGCCAGAAATGCCACTTTGGAAAGTGCATACTTGAGTCCAATTCTAAGTCAGGGGCACCTGCATGTGGGATATGCAAGTCTAAAGAGCACAAGACGATAGAGTGCAAGGAGATAAGAGATGCCACATGCTACAACTGCAATGAGAAAGGGCACATTAAGACCAACTGCCCTAAGTATGCCAAGAAGCCTGAAGAGGTCAAGAAGACCAATGCAAGGGTCTTTCGAATGGATGCAAAGGAAGCAGTCCAGGATGACAACGTAATCATAGGTACCTTTCTCATCAATGATGTCTATGCAAGGGTACTTTTTGATTCAGGCTCTGATAAGTCTTTCGTAGATCATAAGTTTTGCAAATTGCTGAATTTACCTGTCAAAACCTTGAGTATAAATTATGAGGTAGAGTTAGCAGATGGCACCATAGAAACCGTCTCAACTGTGTTAGATGGATGTGTTATATCCATTAAGAACCACTCTTTTCCTCTGTCTCTACTTCCCTTTAAGTTGGCCGGTTTTGACATAGTTTTGGGTATGGACTGGTTGTCTCATAACCAGGCCCAAATTATCTGTAACAAAAAGCAAGTGGTGATAAAGACTCCGTCTAGTGAATCACTTACCATTCGGGGAGATACCCAGTATGGGCTGCCTGAGCAAGTGTCTATGCTCAAGGCTTCAAAGTGTTTAAAGAAGGGTTGTGTCATCTACATGGCACAAGTGATTATTGATGAGCCTAAACCGAAGATAGAAGACATCCCCGTCATATCGGAATACCCATAAGTTTTTTCGGAAGAACTAACTGGTTTGCCACCAGATAGGCAAGTGGAATTTAGGATTGATATCATCCCCGGAGCAGCACCAGTTGCTAGAGCACCCTATAGGTTGGCGCCAACGGAAATGAAGGAATTAAGAACACAACTGGATGAATTGCTAGCTAAAGGTTTCATAAAACCTAGTTCGTCTCCTTGGGGAGCCCCAGTCCTGTTTGTCAAGAAGAAGGACGGATCGATGCGTCTGTGCATCGATTACGGTGAGCTTAACAAGGTCACTATAAAGAATAGGTATCCTTTACCCAGGATCGACGATTTGTTCGATCAACTACAAGGAGCAAGTTATTTCTCGAAGATTGACTTGAGGTCAGGCTACCATCAACTGAAGGTTAGAGATGAAGACGTACACAAAACTGCATTTAGGACTCGTTATGGTCATTACGAGTTCCTAGTGATGCCTTTTGGGCTCACTAATGCACCGGCCGCGTTCATGGATCTCATGAATCGCGTATGCAAGCCCTACTTAGATAAATTCGTCATCGTTTTCATCGACGACATTCTTATCTTCTCGAAGAATCAAGCTGACCATGAGAAACACCTTCGATGTATTCTTAAACTTCTACATCAGGAGAAGCTCTATGCCAAATTCTCTAAATGTGAATTCTGGCTTCGTGAAGTCCAATTTCTTGGACATGTGGTTAGCGAGCGTGGTATCCAAGTGGATCCCGCTAAGGTTGAAGCAGTTATGAACTGGCAAGAGCCAAAGACTTCTACAGAGATTCGTAGCTTCCTGGGATTGGCAGGATATTACAGGCGTTTCATTGAAAATTTTTCAAGGATTGCTGCACCCCTAACCTCCTTAACTAAGAAGAAGGTTAAGTTTGTTTGGGGCCCTAAACAGCAAGAGTCCTTTGATATCCTAAAGCAAAAGTTGAGCAACACCCCAGTACTAACATTGCCTGAAGGCACCGAAGAATTTGTGGTTTATTGCGATGCATCGCACACTGGCATGGGGTGTGTGCTTATGCAGAAAGGCAAAGTTATTGCCTATGCATCACGACAGTTAAAGGTGCACGAAAAGAATTACACCACCCACGACTTGGAGTTGGGTGCCGTTGTATTCGCACTAAAACTGTGGAGGCATTATCTATATGGAATTAAGTGTGTGATCTATTCTGATCACAAGAGCCTCCAGCACCTGTTTAATCAGAAGGATTTAAACATGAGGCAACGCCGTTGGATGGAAACTTTAAATGATTATGATTGTGAAATCAGATACCATCCCGGCAAGGCGAATGTAGTCGCCGATGCCTTGAGTCAAAAGGAGAGGGTGAAACCCATCCGAATCAATGCCAAGCGCATGGAGATAAAGAACAGTTTGACTGAAAGGTTGTTAGCTGCACAGAAGGAAGCTGTGTTGGAAGCTAACTATCCTAATGAAAAGCTAGGGGTAACTGAGGAGTAGTTAACTCTTAGCAAAGACGGAATTCTGATATTAAATGGACGAATATGGGTTCCAATTTATGGAGGACTTCGTGATGTTATCCTCCAGGAAGCCCATAGTTCCAAATATTCCGTTCATCCTGGAGCTGATAAGATGTACCAGGATCTAAGGGCAAACTATTGGTGGATAGGCTTGAAAAATTCTGTAGCTGCCTATGTAGCTAAGTGCTTGACTTGTGTGCAAGTCAAAGCAGAACATCAAAAGCCGTCAGGCTTGCTACAACAGCCTGAACTTCCTACGTGGAAGTGGGAAATGGTAACCATGGATTTTATCACCAAGTTACCCAAGACAAGGAAAGGAAATGATACTATATGGGTTATAGTTGATAGACTGACTAAGTCAGCACATTTCTTACCCATCAAGGAGACTTATAGCTCCGACATGTTAGCCCAGTTATACGTGGATAAGATTGTAGCCTTACATGGCATACCTGTGTCTATTATCTCTGACAGAGATACTAGATACACATCACATTTTTGGAAGAGCTTCCAACAATCTTTGGGCATGCGTTTTAATTTTAGTACGGCTTACCATCCTCAGACAGACGGTCAGAGTGAGCGTACTATTCAAACTTTGGAAGACATGCTACGTGCATGTGTGATTGATTTGGGTGGTAGTTGGGATAACCACCTACCACTAATTGAGTTCTCCTACAACAATAGCTACCACACCAGCATAAAGGCTGCGCCTTTTGAGGCCTTATACGGTAGAAAGTGTAGAACGCCTGTTTGTTGGGCGGAAGTTGGAGATGTCCAATTATCAGGACCAGAGATAGTGTTCGAAACGACGGACAAGATTGTCCAAATTCGTGACCGTCTCAAGGCTGCCCGAGAAAGGCAAAAGAGTTACGCAGATCCAAAGCGTAAAGCTTTTCACTTCGAAGTAGGTGACAAAGTGTTGCTTAAAGTATCACCCTGGAAGGGGGTGATGCGATTTGGTAAGAAAGGCAAGTTAAGCCCGAGATACATAGGACCTTTCGTGGTTATCGAATGTGTCGGGTCAGTTGCCTATAAGTTAAACTTACCTGAAGAGCTCAGTGGAATTCACAATGTGTTCCACATCTGCAATCTGAAGAAGTGCTTCGCTGATGAATCACTGGTTATACCACATACAGATGTGCATATAGATGAGAGCTTAAAATTTGTGGAAAAACCATTGTCGATTGAAGATCGACAGGTTAAGAAGCTTCGAAGGAAGCATGTGCCTATAGTAAAGGTAAAATGGGATGCCCGTAGAGGTCCCGAGTATACGTGGGAAGTTGAATCCACGATGAAAGAAAAGTACCCTCATTTGTTTCAGTAAATCTTGGGTCGAGATTTATTTTAAAGGGGTGAGGATGTAACACCTCGAAAATTCACGTCCTATAAAGTGTTGACACGTGTCATATGTTTGAACGTGTGAAAGAATGTTTTGAAAGGACTAAAGCTGACAAACATGAAAAGTATATGAAAATACGAGTTCTAAATGTCAACAGTGAATAAATATATGGTACATTAACCCTACATGATGTTTATTTCACCAAACGAATAAATCATGGATCATACGAAGCTAAAAGTGAGAGATTACAAACTACAGGGGTCAAATGTGTCAACATGTTTAAGTTATACCTCTGAGTGACCTTGTGACAAACCCGAAGCTTCGTAACGGTTAATTATGCTCACTAGAATGCACGATTAAAATTTCATAAAGTTTCGTTATCGTATGAGAAAGTTATGATCAAATTCGTATGTGAGGGGTTAAAGCGTCAACGTTGAAAGTTGGGACCTTTCGGGTAACAATAAAGTTAACCGAGGACTTAACAAAGTGGGTAAATATCCTAAAGCCCTTGTAGGTAAATATGGAGGGCTCAAATTACAATATATAAAGGTTAGTTGACCTTTCGGAAGGGCCAAGAGTCATTTATGCAAGAAATAGAAAATGTGAAGGCTGATCAGAAGCCTTGCGCACCGCAAGACTTATGCTTACGGTGCGCAAGGGATGCCCAGTAACAGAAAACGGGGCTGGTTGCTATTATGCGCATGGAACTGATCTTTATCCGAGTTTCCTCATATTGGATGACCCTTAAACAACCCCTAAACATCTAGGGACACTTGTTGATGAGTTATGGTCAATTGTAGACTTGTGTGTCAACATTCGATGGTGGATTAAACACTATAAAAGGCCATGAAGTTGCAACTCATTCTTCACATCCTTCATCTGCACCTTGGAGCATTTCTGGAGCACAAGACCTCTCTCAAGTGATCTCTGGTCGTTCATAGGACTCTTGTAAGTTTGCTAATCCTTCCTTAGTTAAGTTTTTGCTTAGTTATAGCTTAAAAGTCAAACCGTCGTAATTAACGGTTGACTTTAAGATTAATCACTAATGGTCCAGTGATTAGTCAAATCAAAAGTAGTTATAAGTTGGTAATTATTTGGGTAATAAACCCTTAAAAGGGTTCCCCCTGATTCCCACTCTAACTAGGTCAAATGTCGGGTCAAACTTGTTAATAAAAAGTCAACAGGATACTTAGTTTCTAATTTATGCATGATTAGCAATGTAGAACACATACAACCTGTTTGATCATTAATATAACTTGGTAATTAGTGTAAGAACATGTCTAGACATGTTCCACCCGACAATTTCCTGTTTAGACCCGGTTCAGAACCGAAAGTCGCAAAGCTTTGACTTCAGTTCTGACCCGTTATGGTATGTTTTAGAAATACCTTAGAGCTTCATTTGGACCAGGTTACATGCTAGTATAACCCTCTGTGATTATACACCATGGTTCATTAGTTAACCAATTAATACGCATGATTCCGTTAATTGCTCATATGTTGACCATTATGCCCTTTTCACCTTAAAACGTAATTTTTTCAAATGTAAAAGAGTAGAAACTTTAGCTACTGATATATAAACTTGTACCCAAAGTTTGACATCAGTTTGAAGTATAGTTTGAGAGTTATGCTCATTAGCGTAAATTGAAAGCCTTATGTTAATTAAACGGCGTAATTAGCGTATAGCCTAGTTAAGCCTACTTTTTGATATCAAAATTTTTACCGACTGATGTAATATATTATTTTGGGATTTTTAAAGATTTTTAATTAATTTTAGGCTGAGCATAACTCATAGTCGTAGGCTTAATCCGGTAATTGTCGGCTTTGCCCTTACGGGTCATAAAATGAGTTTTACATGTCTAAACGACTCCAAACCTTTTGCTACTGATTCTAAATGATAAAAAAATTATTTTAAACCCTCTGGAATAATAAAAATATCAGATTTCTATATAGAACCCGGAAACGGCTTCTAATCGCCTTTTTAAGCGTTTTTAACGCATAGTATGTACTAAAACTATTTTAAACATACAAGGGGTGATACCTACTGATATTTGAGGCAAATTATAATATTTTAACAGTAAGCAAAAGTTGTTTAACTCAGACTTCAGTTTTGAGCTTTACGGCTTATGTGAAATTACCAAAATTCTCCTATGATGCATAGTTTGGTTATAATTGATAAATTTCACATATATACTCTACCCTACTGTTATAACTTATCAAACTAAGTATTTTTGCTGATTATATCAGATCTGTAACTCAGGTAAATACTTAAACTCTTTTATAACCTTGTATATGACCAAACTACCCCTACGGGGCATAGTTTGTGTTTAAATTCGTTTCGGGCATAATAAAAGAGATCTTACTGATGTCACAACATAATTGAAGCATATTAACTTAGGAAACCTGTATATGGCTCTCATGAATGCCCGTTACGCTTATTACGCGTTCGGTTCGGTTTATGTAACTAGTTTACATAAATTAGCCGAAACGGGTCAAACCTTATTGGTTTTATCTCAAAATCCAGAGTGTGTATGAAATACCCATATTAAGCAAGTCTCCGAACTTGTCGGGTCTAAATCCCATTCTATCCGGTCTTCGCTTAATAGTGCGTACGAACCGTATCATTGAAACTAACCGGTCTAAGCTAAGGCTTAATTAAGGATCCGTTAGAAATCTAATAGGTTATTATAAACCTTCGTTCCAGATTAGGAGCCCAGTAAAAGTACTTGCATTTGCTGTATTTGATTGATACTTTGCTCAGGTAAATACTCTTAACTTATTTTCCCTATACGGGCTTGGGATACGGTACTATAAAAGTACCGCTTGGTCGGGTATGTAGTCATTTAAATCGGATTGTGATTAATGTATTTACATAACTCGCTTTGTTCTGTATTATTTGATGTATGGCCCTTGGGGGTTAAATGACCATGTCCCGGATATCCTTGGCATCATTTTACGAAATGGCCACGACCTAAGCACGGGGTGTAGGCGTACACCTGACAGATGCATTATGTAAAAACTGGTAATCCACTTAAAGGAATCAACCTTGTGGGCATTATACCTGTGGCGTGTCAGTTAACTTAAACCGGCTCTTCTAACCGGTGCTAATGGACGGAAAATAAGTAAATCTGTATACAAGATTATATACAAATAATTGTCCCAAGTTATAAAGATACATTTTGCCGAAGTGCATTCAAATCAATTTTCAAACTCTTTTCAAAATGAGTCAGTTGAGTTGTATTTACCAGTGTAAACTGACGTATTTTCCAAAAAGGTTAAGTGCAGGTGCTAGACGAAATAGGCTGGCTACTCCAGGCATCATTACTCAAGTCTCGCAAGCTCTAGATGTCAAAGTCTGTTGAACAGCTTTCATTTTATTTTGATCCGCCTGTGGATCCTTTACTTTCCGTTGTAATACTTGGATATTACTTTATATTCGGATTGTAATATATTTCTCTTTTGCTTCCGCTGTGCATTTATATAATTGTGTTGTTTGACTATTATGTTGCCAACCACGTCACGATACTCCCCACCGGGCCCACCGGTGACACATGGAAAGTCGGGGTGTGACAGGTTGGTATCAGAGCCAACACTGAGTGAATTAAACACTAGCCTTTTGTGTTTAATCTCAGTACACAGATGCATATCCTTGAGTCTAGACAAGAACATAGGACTAATCCTAATTCATTTCATTGTCTTTTAATTGCTTCTTTTGTTATTTTTCTGATTAGCCCTTGCATGGGCAAGTCAATTTTATTAGAAGTCCCGTTTAGGGCAACCATATATTTGTTTAAATTTAAAGGAACGATTATATATTTTAAAAATATATAAGTTACTGACCTAGTTTCGTGTGCATTGCTGTTTAAACTAGTTTCGTGTGCATTGCTGTTTAAACTAAGTTACAACCTAACAGTGATAATCATCACTACTTGGGTGAAAGGACCCAATAGTGGTATGACCATCGTCACCAGGGCGTGACACGGCGCCAGATAAAAATAAGATAGTAGCCATTGTAATCGCTCTTATGCTGTAATTTATAACTAATTTGTCGTTTTAAGTAACCTGAATGACTCGCCAGTATTTCACCGCTGATAAAATATTTTTAAAACATGTTTCAGGTGACTTACTGTGAACCAGGGAAAACGTGCTACGGAGCACTAACAAGCTTGAAGTGGTGGCTCAGTAAAATAAATAAACATGTTTTGTAAAACAGGGAATTTCCTCGTGAAATTCCTCTATTGTAAATTACGGGGTGTGTCCCAATTTATGAAATAAAATAATGGGGCATTTTCAAGTTTTAAAAGATCTTGTTAAACTTCCGCTGTCAACTCAAATATTAAATACCACGGGTTTCTGTCCCGCGGCTCCTGAACCGGGTCACACCGGGACGGGGGCCGTGACAATTATGCCATGTGGTATTAAGTAGGCTCTTGTTTTAGTATGAGAATGCCATGTGACATTATGTATACTTTTTTATTAGTATTAGATATATAAATAAGTAACTTTTTCATGCATAAACACTTGTAACTTGTGCTTTGGGGATTTTTGAAAAAAAAAAAAACTTTATTTTTTTTGTTTTAACCCAAAGGTTTTTACCTTTTGCAATTTTAACCCTACAAAATTTGTTTTTTTTAACTTTAACTCAAAACTTTTCATTATTTGTAATTTAAATTCACAACTTTATCAATTATACTTTTCATCTTTAATTTAACGTTTTTACGTTTCGTTACGTATAGTTCTAAACTTTTCGAGTTAATACGACGCAACGTACGAGTGTGGTTCAATTTTTTTATGTTTTGTTTCAAATTTAGCAAGTTGACACGGCGCAACGTGCATGTGTTGTTCAACGTTTTTACCTCTATTTTTTCATGTTTGACAGGTTTGTCACAACACGCAGATCCTAGGTCGAGTCGGTGTTGGTGGTCGATCACGGTTGTGTGACATTAGTACTATTTGACACCGTTTTATGCCCCGCCGCAACGCGGGGTGTGCTTTGGGGGTTTCCAAAGAAAAAATGGTTATGCATATGGTTGTCGTAACCTTGGCTTTAGGGGTTTTCCAAAAAAAAAAAATTGATTTTTTTTACTTTTCACCCAAAAGTATTTCATAAATTACTTTTGACCAAAAACTGTTTGTTTTTTTACTTTTAACCCAAAACTTTTTATCTTTTACAATTTATCCTCACAACTTTTTTTACTTTCAACTTTGATCCTTTATAGTTTTCATTTTCCGCAAATTTTCCGCTTTATGCGTGGTTCTAAATTTTGTGACTTAACACATCGACGTGCGTCTTTGGTTTAACATTTTTACGTTTCGTTCTAAATTTTGCGAGTTAACATGACGCCACGTGTGTGTATGGGTGAACGTTTTTACATCGTCTGTTTTTTTCCCGTTTGACAGGTTTAACATAACGTGCGGGTCCTAGGTCGACTAAAGAATCCCCGCAGCATTGCGGCGGGTCTCCATTCTAGTTTTTAAAAAATAGAAAATACAAGGGTGAATTTTTAAAAAATTATAAAAATGGTATTTTTGAAAAGGAAGGTATAACAGTAAAAAATGAAGGTACATTTAGTCACACCCATAATTAAATCATAAAACTTAAAAATAATATAACTTAGGTAAGGAAGGTATAATAGTAAAAATGAAGGTACATTTAGGGGCTGTTTGGCAATATCTGAACCAATAAGTGCTGAATGAATAAGAGGTCTGAATGGGTAAGAGGGTCTGAATGGGTAAGTGCTGAACCAGTAAAGTGCTGTTTGGTTTCATATCTGAATGACAGTGTAAAATGACATTTTTACCCCTCCCCACAAAATAAACCCTTTATAGATTTTTTTCTATAAAACCCAATATCATCATCATCATTCATCAGTATTCATCATCACCCCCACCCCCTTCCCCTTTCTCTCCCTACCTGCAACACCGCCACCGCCATCATCATCTCCGCCACCGCCATCATCATCATCATCATCATCTCCGCCACCGATCTGAGTTCAACAACAACACCCACCACCGCTTGAATCAGAGCTGAGTTCTGTTCCAGGTCTTCGTGCTCGTCAATCGCCTCAATCGTCGCCATCATCATCATCATCTCCGCCACCGCCATCATCATCATCAACACCCGCCACCGCCACCGCCATCATCATCATCAAACCCAAATCAAGAACAAAGTGCTGTTTGATTCGAATCAAACCCAAATCAAATTCAAGAACAAATACAAAACCTGTTTGATTCACCTGTAACTGTGTCGAGGAGAGAGAGAAGAGCGGCTGTTCGGTGGTGAGGAGGGGGAGGAGGAGGGCGGCGGTCTTGGCTGATGAAGTAGGGTGGAGGCGTTCGGTGGTGAGGAGAGGGAGGAGGCGGCGAGAGGCGGGAGGTGGTGAGGAGAGGGAGGAGGAGGGCGGCGGGAGGCTTCGGTGGTGAGGACAGGAGTGGGGTGGAGGTCTTGGCTGATGATGGCATGTTTCTTGTATCTGTACAGAGAACAGAAGGAGAAGAGAGGTGAAAGGGGGTACAATTTGTCTTTTTTTTCATTCAGCAAGTTCACAACTCTGAATGATTCAGCACTGAATCATTAAGAGGTTTGCCATTAAGAGGCACAACCAAACACTATCACCTCTGTCCGAATAAGAGGTCCACTTCTTAATGAATCATTAAGAGGTTTGCCAAACAGCCCCTTAGTCACACCCATAATTAAATCATAAAACTGAAAAATAATATAACTTAGGTAATAAAATTATGCTGTAATCTTGACTCCACGGATATTATTGTTTTTTTTTAATTACACGACAAAGTTTCGCAGACCCTGTTTTTTCTGTCATAATTTTCTTTTATTAAACCATCTACTATTTCTATATAAAATCATTTAGCTATACGTAATCCATCCATATTTTGCAACGTATAGTGTGTCTCACTTCTATCGAAAATCGCTCTAAACATATATTTTGCATACACCTTTTCTTATTAGACTTTCTAAAACTAAATATCCTATACATTTGTCCAAAATATATTTATTAACAAACATTTATATAAAAATAATTAAACATATTTATACAGCTTGTCTTATTCAACCATTTTAGTTGATATACTACTTAAACTTGAATGCATTATATTATTTAAATACTTTTATAACATTTTAACTATAATTATTATAGAAATAGTTATATATATTTATATATTTCATTAATAATTTCACAAACCATTTTCTCTAAACATTACAAAACTCAAATTATACTAAACATATGTTTTTGTATATTTTCACTTTAGGGATTAGTCTTTATAAAAGAAAATGAATAAATTATGTATACTTTTTTCTATAAAACCATTTAATTAATATTTTAATTATCTGTATTGTTTGCCTTTTTACGGGTTATCTAAACAAATAACAGGTTTGTTTTTTTTATTGGTTACATATAATAAAGTTATGAATTTGTCATAACTAATGAATAGTCTGACGTTTGAGTAATATTAATAATATCTAATTGCCACAAACTTGTACTTTACAATTTGTTATTTTATTTTTTTTTCTTATACGATGGTTCAAGTTATACCTATATATATAACTAGTATTAAGCCGCTGCGTTGCAGCGTTTGTAATAAAATTGTATTAAGTAGTAGCAATACTATATTATTGTCAGCGACCACCAACACTGGAAAAGCTCGTAAAACAAAATAAATAAAAACGAGAAAAAATAACGCCGAGCAAAAAGCAGACTTAAAATCTTTGAGCCACGCACGCTCGTTGCTGAGAAATTAAACCGAAATGTAAAACGTATAAAAAATAACTAAATCCATCCAGGACCCGCGTGTTGGACGAACTTGTCAAACGCAGAAAAATAGATGTGACACGACGGGGGCCAGTCAAACGGGAAAAAATATACGAAAAATGTTGAACCCCACAAGCACGTTGTTGTGCGTTAACTCACAAAATTTAGAACGAAACGAAAAACTATGGAAAGATGAAAAGTATGGTGGACCAAAATTGAAAATAAAAAAGAGTTGGGATTAAATTGTAAAAAATGAAAAACTTTGGGTTAAAAGTAAAAAAACAAAGGATCTAAATTGCAAAATTAAAGTTAATAATTAATATTAATATTAAAAAAAATTATTAAACAAATATAAATAAAATTTATGAGGTTGAAGGAGAGAATGTCATATGACATTATTTGGAGTCTTTTATTATAAGTTAGATTAGGTTAGAATTTCAAATAGATGTTTATTGTTTTATATATTATTTTTAGGAGATAAAAGTTGGCGTAGTAGATTAAAATTTTACGATTTTAGAGAAGTTATACAAGTATGAAACACCATTCTGTAGGACAAATTTTCTATGAAATCATTCAAGCTTTATCAATATAGTATATAGTATATGAACATTGAATGGTCTACAGCGATTCAACTACAATAAAATACAAAATTGTCACCTTCTATCTTGCATAGAGTAAAAGGACAACATATATAACACAATGCAATGAAAGGATGACACTTACAAAGCATGTGTGGTAGAACGACTTAAACCCCAGTCTAATGTCGGTGTTGGCAAATGCAACACGTGTGGTGGGGCGACTCTAAACATAGTCTAATGTCAATGTAAACATGATACGTCTTAATCTATCATCTTTTATAGAGGAAGCAAAAACCAAGTTGAATTTGTGTCCAAGCAAGAGATCTTGAATGGGAAACATTACCTAAAAAGTAAAAATGGCCTTTATAGTTCCAAAGAAAAAGTGCAAACCAAAAGGTTATTGAAGTCCATCCCTTAGTTATATGTGTACCCAACTCTACCACAATCAAGCATAAAAGGCTCTCACCTCCTACAACATATGGTAAATGAAGGAATGTATGCAAATTCATGCTCACACTAAATTAGTCACACATTTGAGATATAATGACAAATCCATGCCTTAGCAAAAAAAAAAAAAAAAAAATATAGCCAAATTCTACAACAAACTCCGTGGTCAAACCCGTAGCAAAACTTATGTAGCAAAAAAATAGTAGCAAAGTTATTAGTTACTGAACAAATCTGTAGCAAAATGCCAAAATGGATATTTGCTATGAATTTTATCGCAACAAATATATATGTTTTGTAATAGTGAACACAAATTGATGAAAATAATTGTATTTTAATGTTGGTATTAATGAAAGTTGTTACGATTGTTTAAAGACTTTATATCAAACAAACTAGTAGGCAATTGATATGAATTCTACAGTCGAATTTTAATATTTTTTTTTTTTTGAAAAGTAAACTTCATAAAAACATATCTCCGACCCAAACAGGCAAAAGGTCAAACAACAACACCCCCGACCCAAACAGGCAAAGAGGAAAAAATTACAACATATACAAAGGGTATTTAAACCAAGCGAAAGCTCTCGATTTAATCTCCCCAAAAATCTCTTGCGGGCTTCGTCTAGTCTAGTTGAAAACCAACTCGTTCCTTCATTTCCAAATACACCAACACGAAATTATCACCAAACCTTGAATGATGATATACCACACTCACACGTAACTTGTTAGATGCCAGACTGTTTTTTTAGTCATCAAAACCTCATGCAATTTTAGAACATTTATAAGTACTAGGGGGAACACCCGTGCGATGCACGACATGCATAATAGTTATTGTTTTTTCCTGGAACGACGACTGATATAGATAGTGCGTGACACGGTACGAAAGTGCGAATATAGTATAGATTTTTAAAACAAAAACCGGTTTTTTTTAAAGTTAGCCGATTGACCATGGTTATTTTGACCAAAGTCCACTCCTCGTTCGGCGCTTTGTGGTAGCACTACCAGTCAAAAAAGGCCCAAAACGCCCGAGGGTACAGTGTTCCCCCGCGTTTTTAAGACACTTTGAGAGAGGTTTGCGCCCCACCACATGTGATCTCACAAAACTTCAAATCTATGGACGTGTGGTTTCTCAACCCTCTTCAAAAGACGTCACAGTTTTCAAATTTTTTTATTTTTATTTTTTCTTTTTCATTGTTTTAGATGGTGTAAAATAGATGTTAAATATATATATTATACTACATACACATATACATATAAATTCAGTTTTGACATCTAAAAGTCAAATTGCAGGTTTTGTTCCCTTTTATAGATAAGAAAGCAGTTTATTATTTATTACTAAAATGTTGTATTAACTTTATTCTGCAACATATTCTTTATAAACTATACTTACCTTGACATAACCTAATAGCTATATTTCCTTATTAGAAGTCACTGATAATTGAAAATTAGTACATATTATTACCTTGCTGGTGAACACATTTACTCTATGTTTAGGGAACAATTTGATTAGGTTGCTGATACTGAATTGAATATCACACCAAATTACAATAGCAGTTTATATTGCTATTATTCACCCAAATCAAGCACCTTAAATAAGTCAGTGTTTCTCTATATTAAAAAAACGAACTATAACTGACGATTATTAAATTGTAACAGTCAATTCAATCCAAATACTGCAATAGAAACATAAAATCTACCACAATTCGTTGGTTAATCACGTATAGTTCTTAATCGATTAGAATCAGAAAAAAGGAAATTGACTCACCGTAACTTAAAATCAGGAAGAAGGCGAACAAAGGGGCGGAGTTTTTCGAAATCAATGACCCCTGTCTTTCATTGTTATTCCTTGAATGAGGTAAGCAAGACCCCATACTACACACTGCATACACATACATAAAAATTGGGTTCTATATTATTTGTATAAACACCGATTGGAAACCCTCACATTGCATTTGATGAAACCCTAATCAATATAAACACACACACTAACACTCACGAATCAAATCGAATTTATAAAAGGAAAAATTCGGGCTGTTTTTACCTCTTGCTGCTCCAAATCTTCATTACCATACATTATCTTCATCTTAGAGATATAGATATTGCACTTAAAGGTTGTTGGAGAGTCGGAGGATGATGTGTAATTAAAGGAGCAAGTAAATGACCCATTTTGATTCCAATTGAAGTTGCCGACTGATGGAGAGCCTGTGCAGGAGATCAATCGAAGATATATGTCTGAGAATTGTGTGCCAAATCGATGAAGATCTTCAATTGGGGAGAAGTTAATTACGATTCCAATTGAGTTGCCGACTGATGGAGAGCCTGATGGCGAGCTTGTGCGGGAGATCAATCGAAGATATATGTCTGAGAGTTGTGTGCCTAATCGATGAAGATCTTCAATTGGGGAGAAGTTAATTATGGATTGGAGAGCATATATTGAGAGGCGAATGATGAATATCACGAACTCCAAAGTCCCCACAAACGCCAGTTAAACAACCCTTTCACTTCCGGAAGTCCTCTTCTCGCCGTTGCATCCGTCTCCGGCGACTCCTCCACTACCTCATGTTTTTCCTTTGCACATTCTTCAACTAATGAGACGTCGTACGGAGGCGAAACCGAAACCTCTGGCGGAAGATTTAAAGCTTTTCCGGCGAACCTCCGCTGACTCGCCTTCTCTTTCTTCTGGTTAGGTTTACGGCCGCGGCAGTTAACGTGTTCACTACTGGTAAGGTTTTCTTCAAATGCTTCAATTACTTGATGAATTAGCTCTCGGTTAACAAACGTGTCCCACCGGAACCAGTAGTTCGTGTAACAATCGAAGCAATCGCAGTCGAATACCGGAGATTTGTGTGCGGCCTGTGCTTTCTTCTTATTGTTATTATCAGATGATCTAGGGTTTGTGGAATTATTTTTGTAACACCTCGTAAAATCACGTCCAATGATGTATTGACACGTGTAATAAACCCTAATGAAGTCAAACACTGAATCTAAGGGACTAATTTTTCGAAAAATCGAAAACTTTGATTATGAAAGGACTGGAAGTATTATCATAACTAAAATAAGTTTCTAAATAACCTTTTATGGTTTTATATTCACAAATGAGCCACTTGTTAATCAAGTGTAGCCGTTCGAGTGATTAATTGAAAGTTTGCGCAACAAAGGGTTAAAAGCGTCAACATGTTAATTCTTACCTCTGAGTGACCTTCTAAAAAACCGGGAGCTTAATAATATTTAATTATACTCTCGGGAATGCCAACTAATGGCCGTCTAAGGTTTTTATGCCTATAAGTAAAGTTACGCGCAACTTTGCAAGTTAGAGGGACTAAAAGTGTCAATATGTTTAAATATACCTCTGAATGGCCTTTTAGCGAACCCGAAGCATCATGATGATTAATAATACTTCCAAGAATACCTAATATGGATTAGATGAGGCTTCAATACTAATAAATGATAAGATGCGCAAGTTTGCGCAATAGAGGGGCCTAAAGCGTCAACTTTTGGATCTACGCCCTTCGACGACCAGCTAAGCGAACGGGAGCGTAGTAACATGTATGTATATGCTTGGGAAGGATAAATATGGGCCATGGAAGGCTTGGATAACATTAAATGACATTTCGCGCCACAATGCGCAATTAAAGGACTAATTACGTAAAACCGCAAAAGTAGGTCAAATCGTATGGTAACGGACCTTCCGGAATATGTCCATAAGTTAAACATACCCTATTTTATCTTTATATAGCTTAGATATAGGGTTAGAGGTGTTCGGTGCGCAAGAATAAACTTTTATGTCATTCAGGGACTAAAAGTGTCAAAAAGCGCACAAGTTTGCATTTTCGCGCATATCTCACAATCTGAATATCCGCGGACACCCAAAAATTTATGTAAGCACTAAAATATTTTATTTTAGTAATCGCCTTGATAAAATTCCCTTCGTCGCGTCGTTTGGGTCGTTTTTCGCGTCCGTCCGTGTTTCGTCGTAATTCGGCACATAACGTGACCGTACGGCCAAACGGACCGACATCCGACATGTTTTTGAACATGTTTCATGTCTCCTATGTTTAAACTTCATGTTAGAGCCTTTATATGAGGTTAACGGGCCTTGAACGTGCTTGAAATGACATTTAGGGCCAACAGGGACCATTTCTGCCATTTTGCAAAGTTATTGGTGGATCAGAAGCCTCAAGCGGCCCGCATTAGCTTCAGGTAATCCTGAAGCGGGCCGCATCAGACCCCCAGGTGTGCAAAACTGTTGAAAACAGCTTGTTACAGCTGTTGCACACTTCCAAACCCTTGCAAACGGTTTTTAATCAAAACTAGGGACTTGCCCACAGACTTCTCAAACCTCTTAACACCTATTTTGATCAGATTCAATCCAAAGATCTTATAGAACATCTTATGTTCTTCATTCTTAGAACTTCTTGCAACTTCAATACTCAAACAGGTCCCAATCCGAATTGCACAACCATCTTGGATCTTTTTGGTGTTCTTTGATCATTCAATCAGTGATTGTAAGTGCTCCTTCATGTTTTGATTCTTGTTCATAATTTAATTTAGCCAAGAACACTATATCTTGACTTTTGTTTGACTTCCAGAATTGATCACGAATTGATCAGTTCTAAGTCCAGTTGAATCTTGTTGATTGATGGTATTGATGCTAATAATGATCCATCAAAATCATTCTTATTGATTCCTACAAATTCAGGTCCATTTGTTAAGTCAAAGTTAGTAACAAGAAAAGTCAAACTGGGTAGATTCTTATTTTAATCAAATCTGATATAACAGAGGTCATAGATCATGTTTTGTCACCTAAATAACTTGGTAATTGTTACAAGAACATGTCAAACTAATCACTTTGGTGTAATCGCTTGTTTGACTCAAAAAGTCTAACAGTTTGACCAAACCTTTGACTTTCAAATCTGACCCGATTTAATGACTTTAAGGGCTGAATCAAAATCATATTATGATCCTTATATTATGTAGTATGACCCTCTGTGGTCATACTACAAGATCATATTCAGAATCTGAGGTTTAACACAAGTTTCGTTAATATGCCTAAAATGCCTTTTATGTTAAAATGAGAATTTTTAATAAGTATGAGCATGCATGTGGTTTATAAACTGATCTAACAATATTTCAAATTTATTTTGATGTCAAGATCTGGTCATGATTTGAGTTTTGCATAAAAACCATTCTTGTATATTTTTAAAATGACCAAAATGCCCTTTCGGCATATAGAATGGTATAAACATGATTTTTATGGCAAAACTCCTTATTCACTGATGTTATATGATAGTTATAAAATTTTTAAATATTAAATCAGATTTCCAAATAAGTCACCAAACTATGTGTGAAATTACCAAAATGCCCTTTCGGGGCATAGTTTGGTTTTAAACTATAAACCACACATATTTTCGACACCCTACTGATATAACATCATAAATAAAGTATTTTTACAAAAACATAATGACCATGGCATCAGTTTACCCACTAGCTCTCTTTATGCATCGTAAAATGACCAAATTGCCCTTTTGAGACTTAATTCGGTTTTAAAACTATAACGGACATACATGTTGATTTCTTACTTATATCTTAACATATTTTTAAACATATTGGCATATGAAACTTGTGTATAACTCATCCGGTTACCCGGCTTCGCTTATAAGCGTACGGTTAAGCCTACAAGGCTAGTTTTCATACAATAACCGAAATGGGTTTAACCTTATCATTTTATTTCAAAAATCCAGTATGTGTATGAAATACCCATATTATACAAGTCTTCAAACTTGTCGGGTCTAAAACACATTCTATTCCGGTCTTCGCTTAATCATGCGTTTGAACCATATCTTTCTTTAAGACTAGCCGGTCTAAGCTTAGGCTTAATTAAAGACCCGTTAGCATTCTAATTGGTTATTTATACCATCATTCCAGACTAGAGCCTTCCGGTAAATTGTACCTACGCTTACTTAAGTGAATACGGCTGAGTTAATAAATTCTTGCTATTTAAGACAGGAGCTAGCTCAGGTAAATACTCTTAACTTATTTTCCCTATTACGGGCTTGGGATACGGTAATATAAATACCGCATGGTCAGGTATGGGATTCGAAGACCAATGAGTCGGGAAATCCAAATAACCTGTTTTTAATTCGTATTGCTTGACTGAAACATTGGGGGTTAATGCGACCATGTCCTGGATATCCTTGACTCATTAATTGCAATGGCCACGACTTTAGCGCGGGGTGTAGGCATACACCTGACAGATGCTACATGCTTTATTAAAATATTTGTATACCCAATAAGGGATTCCCAATAAGGGAATAGTGGTGTGTCGGTTAATCTTGAACCGGCATAGATCCGGGCCCCGTATGTAGAGCAAGTTATGTAAAACTGATAACATGAGATATAGTTTGTCCCAAGTATAAAAGATTAATTTTGCCTTGTGCATTTTAATCAAAGTGTCAAAATATTTTGTGCCTAGAGCATCTAAATTAATTTTCTTAAACTCTTTTCAAATGAGTCGGTTGAGTGTATTTACCAGTGAAAACTGACGTATTTTCAAAAGTCTAAGTGACAGGTACAAGTACGTAATAGGCTGGAAGCTGCTCAGGACGTTAATAAGGAATCTTGCAAGTTCTAGGCGTCTAAAGTCTGTTGAATAAAGTTTATGTTTTAAAGATCCGCCTGTGGATCCTTTACTTTCCGTTGTAGTACTTGATATTACTTTACATACGGATTGTAATATATTTATCTTTTGCTTCCGCTGTGCATTTATATATATTGTGTTGTTTGACTATGATGACATCAACTACGTCACGATACTCCCCACCGGGCCCACCGGTGACACGTGGAATTCGGGGTGTGACAGGTTGGTATCAGAGCCAACATTGAGTGAATTAAACACTAGCCCTCAGTGTTTAATCTCAATGACACAGTAGCACATTCCTTGAGTCTAGACTTAACTTAGGAATATTCTCAATTCTAATCTAGAATTTTTGCTTCCAAATTTTTATTGGATACGTCGCCAAGCGAAGAAGCCGTAATAGGAATTCTCCACGTCTGGAGCCTTGAAATGCTGAGCTTCGTACCGCGACCAGGATGAAACGTGCAACCAAGGAGAAAGCATTCAGGAATTGAATGAAGAAGAAACTCCTTTGCTGAAGATCGTTTCCTCAATAGTCCTTATAACGACATATTTATTTTTTTCAGTCCCTTCGAGGACAACATTATTCCTTTCAAGTCCCGCTTAGGGCAACTTTATACCTTTATTTTTATAGTGGAATGATTAAGTTTAAACTTTCATTCTAAACATGAAATAAGAAATAAATGAAAAATAACATTCTTTTTATAAGATCTACCATTGTAATAAAATGGCAAAATCTAAAAGGACAAGACCTAGCTTCGGGTCATATTAAGACCGGCCAAGATGGCAGTTCCTCAATTTAGATTCAGATCCCTATTAACAGTTCAATTTAGAAATTTTCTGCGATAAATATTAAAAGAATCTTAAGAGTGAAACCTAGCCTGAGTGTCATTATAAAGACCTGGCCAAGATGGTAAGACCTGTTTAAAAGATTCGTATCCCAGTTAACATCTGAAAACATGTTAACACTCCCGGCAGATGTGATTCGTTGGAAATCACACACGTTATTAAGGATTCTTTAAAGGATTCCTAACCCAGTTTAATGATCTCTGAATCTTGGGTTTACATCATGATCATATTTTAACCATACGTGGTAATATAGTGCCTACGGGCCTTGCTCATTTCTACATGAGCCAAAGTACAGTGGTAGCTATGACTCCCTGTCAGAAAAAGGTAATGAACTAGGTTCAAACCTCAAGGTTTTGTTTCTCTGAAATCCTAGCTTATAATTTATAAATGTCCTTGTGACTAGGCCTTTGTGCCACCTTAATATCCGTAATGTTTTATAACTAGGATAAATTATAATGCCTCGATTCTCAGAAATCATGACTTATAAAGTAAACTTGTCTACTCGACTAGGCCATTTGTGCTATTACTAACTTATAAATTAGGATTTATGATAAAAATCCTGAATAAAATAAATATTGTTCCTTTTCTGTTAAGTATATGTATTAAAAGAGAATCTTAAAAGGTTTGACCTAGCTTGAATGTCATTGAAGACCTAGCTAAGATGGTAAAACCTGTTTAGAAGAGATTCAGATCCTGATTAACACTTGAAAACGTGTTAACACTCCCGACAACAGTGATGCGATAAAATCACGCTTGTCATCTCTATATTAGGAACTTCCAAACCCCTTATTTAGCCTATATAATCAATAGGAATCATGGCTAATAAACGTCGAACATGATGTACACATCTAAACATCCACCTGGGATGTATACCTACGGGCAAAGATGCATACATGAAAACGATAGTTTTATTTCATAATTTCTTGTCAAGACAATGAATTATGGAATTTTCTGATCCAAAGGAATCATTGATTATGTTTTAAAATTTCCCTAGTGACAAGGCCTCTGTGCCATCAAAAAGTCCTTTGGACAAGCCCTTATACTATATAAAATGTCGGTATGACATTGACAGTCGTGACGTATGTCCCCTGTCTAATAAATATGAAGGATTATATTTCCGTTTAAACGCCAAAGATGGTTTATCTAAAAACCTAGGCCAAGCATAATCAAATAAATTTAATACTATCTATTGGTCCATATGGTTGAGTTACACCATGGCTATTTAATCGTCAAGTTCGACAATTCGCTATATAATTAAACAAATTATTACTACTTGGTTAGTTAGCCTTTAAAGCTTCACCACGGCTGACTCCTCTGGGGCTCACAATCATCCAGTTAGTCAGAATGATGTACATTGACTAGCCTTTGTGGCAAAATAAATTATCTTCCAAAAAGATGACGGCTGTAGTCTTCGACTCTCTGTCCAAAGGTGAAGAAATATGTTCGAACCTTAAGATCTCTGATCCAATAAGATTGCGGCTCATATATTAATGCCTTAAGTGCCATATTTTGTATGTCCTTTGTGACAAGGCCTTCGGGCCTATGATTATTAATGTCCTTCATGACAAGCCTTCCAACTATCTAAAGATTGTCGTTATGACAAGGACAGTTGTGACAGTGTGATCCCCAGTCAAAAGGTAATGGACTCGGTCCGAACCATAAACACAATTGATGGTCTTTTTTTTTACCTAGGCTAAATATAATTGACATACTTTCTAGTAGCATACTATAAGGAAGTTATAAACCTAACAGCCATTATGGTTTAGTAATACCATGACTTTATAAATCATCCATTACGATGATTCCATAATAACTTGCATCTAAGCATATGTCATTTTTGGTGTCTAGTACCAAAGCTCCAGAATGGAGGTTTCCGACGAAGCACACAGCAATACGGCGGCTAAAAACAAGGATGCAAATATAAATATAAATGTTAATGGCACTACTCTTCAGGCCTTGATTAGCGCAGCAATTAGTGAAGTTGTGGATAAGGTCCTTGAGAACAAAAAGGAACCGAGTGTCACTCACTCAAAGATCCATACGGAAACACATACATCAGCTCGTAAGGAGAGCTCCGTTCACTCTTCAGATGAAAAGAGCGAACCTCAGGAGTTAGTACTCTATGATAAGCCCCGTTCAACTGAAGGCGGGTGCACCTACAAATATTTCGTCTCATGCAGACCCAGAGATTTCAATGGCGAAAAAGGAGCAATTGATGCTATGGAATGGCTTGAGGAAATGGAAACTGTTGTGGACATCAGCGATTGTGCTGATAAGGACGTAGTAAAATTTGTTTCACAATCTTTCAAGGGAGAGGCTCTTGTATGGTGGAGGGCCATGATGCAGTCCACGGGGAAAATTTCCCTATACAGTATGGGATGGTCCAAGTTTGTGGATCTTATCAAAGAGAACTACTGTCCACGACACGAAGTGGAAAAGGTGGAGACAGATTTTCTGACTCTCACAATGAAAAACCTAAATTGTCAGCAATATGTTACCGACTTCAACTCCCTATCTAGACTGGTACCCTATTTAATTACCCCGGAACCAAAACGCATTGCGCGTTTCATCGGTGGTTTGGCACCAGAAATAAAAGGGAATGTTAAAGCTTCAAGGCCAATCAACTATAGATCAGCTGTAGATCTATCCTTGTCT
>JARYGA010049155.1:0-43170 GCA_030545235.1 Helianthus tuberosus | reverse complement strand
TTTCTTTTGGGCACTTGAGGGCCTCTTTCGGGTGTATTAGATCTATAGCGCGACAACATACAGCTAGGTCAGCATGTATCTGGATGCAACAGAAGCTGTCATTGCCTAGCACCTCCAGGTCAGCATATATCTGGATGCAGCAGAGGAGGTACACGACTTTTTTCAGAGAAGATTTCAGAATCAGATCAAAATTGTGTGTATCGGGACAACATACAGACATTCAAATAGAAATGAGCTAATTCCAAGTGACTTTCTTTCCTGGGGTCATGTACAATTTTAGTTCTGAACAGAAAGACAGTCAAGATATCCCCAGATGAAATAACAGTATAAAGACCCAAAACTTCAGATTTTGGCAATCTATCAACGCAAGATTTAAGGTCATTAAACCATACACCACTGATGTGTTCCCCACTCATACACAGTTCTTTTAAGTTTATATCACATTGGTAAGATGATTATTTCATACTTTTTGCCTACTGGTACATCATATGATGAAGCTGCTATCACACTTAAGCATTTTAATTTCAGTTTCAGTGTGACAGTCTAACTTGCTGATGTACTATCATTTCTCCTTTTTCACACAGTGATAACTCATTTTTTATTTTTTATTTTCTATTTTTTTTATTTTTCAATTTTTTTTTATTTTTGATTTTTAAGAAAAGCAGTAAACTATTTACAAAATTCTTATGAAAACCAGTTATTCAGGATTCCTCATCCCGTTGAGTTCGACTATGTGTTCAAAGCGAGCCCTGTCAAAAGCTTTAGTATAAAGATCTTCCAGGTTATCTTCTGTGTCAACTCGATGTAAATCAAGTAGTCATTTTTTAGCACAATCCCGTATAAAATGATGACGTATGTCAATATGTTTTGTGCGACTGTGTTTCACGGGATTATTAGTTATAGAAATTGTGGCATTATTGTCTATCATAATAGGAGTATGAGTTAAATCCAAACCGTAATCGTGCATTTGCTGTTGAATCCAGAGAACTGAGAGCAGCAGCTACCCGCAGCAATATATTCAGCTTCACACGTAGATGTAGACACACAGGATTGCTTCTTGCATTGCCAAGACACGATCCTGCCTCCTAAGAACTGACAACCACCTGTTGTAGACTTCCTGTTCGACTTGCATCCTCCAAAGTCTGAGTCAGTGTAAGCGACAAAATTCAAATCACTAGCAGCTGGATACCACAACCCAAGTTTAGCTTTCCCCTTCAAGTAACGAAGAATACGCTTCATTGCTTTCATGTGTGACTCTTTTGGATTAGCCTGATATCTGGCACACAAGCATACTGCAAACATAATGTTAGGTCTTGAAGCAGTCAAGTACATCAGAGAACCAATCATCGCCCTGTATTGAGTTGGATCAACGTCTTCAGTACTTTCATGATCTGGGCCAAGATTGTGATTTTCACAAATGGGTGTGTTGAAAGTAGAGCAATCATTCATTTTGAACCGACTCAAAATGTCATACACATACTTTGTTTGATGAATAAACATCCCATCCTCCTTCTGTTCAACTTGTAATCCCAAAAAGTAAGACAGCTCACCCATAGCGCTCATTTCGAACTTACTCTTCATCACCTGCTCGAACTCTTTACACATGCTCTCATCTGATGACCCAAAGATGATGTCATCCACATACACCTGTACTAGCAGAAAATCTTCCTTCTTCCTCTTGATGAACAGTGTACTGTCAATCTGACTTCTTTCAAAACCATTCTTGATTAGATGTGTAAACAGTGTCTCGTACCACGCCCTGGGAGCTTGATGTAACCCATACAAAGCCTTATCAAGTTTGTACACCCGATCTGGATAATCTGGATCAACGAACCCATCTGGTTGTGAGACATACACCACTTCTTGGACTTTCCCGTAAAGAAATGCACTCTTCACGTCTAGTTGGTAAACTTTAAAGCCCTTGAATGTTGCGAAAGCTAGAAACAAACGAATTGCCTCCAACCTTGCCACTGGTGCAAACACTTCATTATAATCAATCCCTTCTTGCTGATTGAAACCTTTTACCACCAATCGAGCCTTGTTTCGCGTCACTATCCCTCTGTCATCCTTCTTGCACTTAAACACCCATTTAGTGCCTATCTCTCTTTCACCTTTAGGAAGGTCAACTAACTCCCAAACCTTCAACTTCGCAAACTGTGCCAATTCCTCTTGCATTGCTTCAACCCATGAATTGTCTTTAAGAGTCATATGAATGTTCTTCGGCTCCTCTTGGGAAATAAAGCAACTATACAAGCACTCATTCACAATCCCAGTCTTCTCAATCGACACAAATAAACCAGAATTCGCTGCTATGCTTCTTCTCGTCTGAACACCTGCATTAGGATCTCCAAGTATCATGTCAACTGGATGATCTCTATTTGCTCGTGTAGTAGCAACAGTATCCACTTCTAAATTATCACCCAGGTTTGATCCAACCTCCCCTTGAATGTTCTGATCGGCAAATGGATTAATGAAATCCTCCCCCTCAATGGGTTCAGAGTCACTATCACTTGAATCAGGATCAGCAGCCCCTTTGGAAGTTTCCGCAGCATCTGTCATATCAACATTCGATCTAGGCATGAACTCGCCTTCATCGTCTCCACCAATCATTGTTTGAATCAACTGAGAATCATCTGCATTTGGAAACTCAGGAATATTAAATGATTTAAAAGTGCTTTCATAATCATATAATATAGCAGGACCACTCGTTGATTGTTGAGGTTTGTATGTAGTAATTTCAACATTGTAAACACCCTCAATTTTACCAGTTTTTAGATTAAAAACCCTTTTATTCGGTGTACCAGGCACATAACCTAGAAAGTAGCCTTCGTCAGCCACCTCACCGAATTTTTGCTTATCTTTATTTCGCACAATGGTGCAGGGTAATCCAAATGGTTCAAAGCCTTCTAAGTTTGGTTTCTTGTTAAACATTAATTCATGACAAGTTTTATTAAAACGTTTAACAGTCAAAACTTTGTTTAGGACGTAGCAAGCTGTGCTCACAGCTTCTCCCCAGAAAAGAACTGGTAGCTTTGAATCTGAAAGCATCGTCCTAGCGGCTTCAATCAACGTCCTGTTTTTCCTCTCAGCAACTCCATTTTGTTGAGGTGTATAAGGAGCGGAATATTGATGTTCAATTCCCTTTCGAAGACAGTAGAGATCCAGAATTCGATTCTTGAACTCCGTGCCATTATCACTCCTTATCCTCTTGATTCTTGCATCATGGACGTTTTCCAATTTCGTAAAAAGATCTATCAGCATCTCCGCCGTCTCATCTTTTGTACCTAAAAAGAAAACTCATGAATATCGTGAATAATCATCAGTGACAACTAAAAAATAGTACTTTCCACCTATGCTCCTTACGTTCACTGGACCGAATAAATCCATGTGAAGTAATTCATAAGGGGCATCTATGGAATTTACTGTTTTAGACTTATGAGGTTTCTTGTGTTGTTTTCCCTTTTGACATGGAAGACATTTATCTTCCACGTGAAACCTCTGCATTGGAACCCCTTTCACTAGCTCATTTTTAACAAGGTAATTCATTTTTCGATAGTGAATATGGGCCATGCGTCTGTGCCACAACATCGATTCAGCTTCAGATGCTTTTGATAGAAAACACGCCACCACAGCAGTTGGATCCTTAGCACCCATGTCCATGACATAAGTGTCATTTCTCCTTGGCGCTCGCATCACTATCCAATCGTCCGGAATCTTCAAACCTGGTTTCAACACTAATGCTTCATTCTTGGTAAAATGGACAGAGTGACCCTTGTCGCAGACTTGTGACATGCTCATCAGATTGTGTTTAAGCTGCTCCACATAGTTCACTTTGTCCAGAGTGATCTTCCCATTGGTCACCTTTCCTCGTCCTGTAATTCTACCACCTTTAGCACCCGCAAAATTCACCTTTCCACCATCATAATCTTCAAACTCAATCAACAATCTCACATCCCCCGTCATGTGCCTGGAGCAGCCACTATCAACATACCATAAGTTGATAATCCTCCTTAGCAGCTCCTGCACACACCAACCAAGAAATTAGTTAGATTGGGGGACCCAAGCCTTAATGGTCATGGGTCGTCCAAATTCACCAACTACTGGAACATCCATCCAATATCCATTACTCCTAACTGGAGTCTTGGATCTCAGACCTATTGATGGAATTTGATTTTGATTTCCACTAGGTCTTTGGTCCTGAGGGTTCCTATACGTGTTTGGACTATTTGACCTTTTGAAATTTTGATTTTGGTACCTTGAATTTTGATTCCAAGAAGCATTATTGTTGTAATTTCTAAAGCCATTGTTATAAAAAGTTCGACCACCATCATTTTGGTATCGATTTTGATATTGACTTTGACTTCTGAAATTATTTGAATTTCCATTAAAATTGTTCATTCTAGGTGAACTGCTTCTAGGTCTCTCGTATCTGCCTGGTGGAGATCGAGGCTGAAATCTTGGTTGATTTCTTTGAAAACGAGGAACTTGTGGAGTTCCTTTTTCAGCCTTATTTTCACCAATAGCAACATTTTCTGGTTGCTTATGGGCAGATTTCTTTGGAGAATTTGCAACTTTCTCCTGTTTATCATCACTATTCTCTGGTGACTTCTCTCTCTTTCTCTCACTAACTTGTGCTTCACTCTTTTTGTTAGGACAACAGCTAGCTACATGTCCTTTGGTGTGACATTTGAAGCACGATCTCTTTTTCGAAGACTTCTTTTCTGAAGCCTTTGAACTAGATTTGGGTTTTTCTTCTGATGATGCCTTAGAAGGATTTGGTTCAGTTTGCTTAGTTTCAGAATTTTCTATGTTCTTGTTTTTAGCAAACTCTATATTAGATTCATTTTCAATAACAGCTGTTTCGTTTTTCATGTCACTTCCTTGAACAAAATTAACCTTTTTAACAAAAGTTGGATTGTTATTTTTAGGATGTGATGTGTTCTTTTTCAAAACAGGTTTGCTGTTATTATCCTTCTTAGCATCAGCATTTTCAAAATCATTTCCTTGACGTGACGTGGAACTACTTGGTGATGTTGACCCAAAGTCCATGAGATCATCTTCATCAGGCAAGAAAGAATAGTCATGACTAACAGGAGGTGGAACTTCATTGAACCCATGAAATCCCACACTGGTTTTGTCATTACTTTTCTTCAAGCCACCCATCATATGTTTCATAACAAAAGTAGAGTCCCTGAATTGACCTAATTTCTTTTCAAGTTCAACAATTTTGAGTTGTGCATCTGACAACTCTTTGCATTTATCAGAAATCTCTTTTGTTTTTTCAGCCATCATTTCATGAGCTAAGTCTATGACTTGAAGTTTTTCATTTAATTTGCAGGTTACAGCTTCAATTTTACTTTCATAACCTTTTATTTTCTTCAAGTATGACGATTCATTTCTTTTAGCAAAAAAGTTTGCTTCTTTTATGTTAGACATTTCGCTCACCAGACTTTGGTTTTGTGTTGACAACCTGTCAACCTCACCCTGCAATTCACGACATTTTAAACACACAGAATTAGACTTTACCTCTCCTATTTGTTTATCAAGGTTGGCCATTAGAGCCGCAAGCTGAGCTTCCATTCTTTTATATTTTGCTTCCTTTTCTTCAGCTTCCTTTTCATGGTCAGACTTTTGCTTTTCCTCTTCAGCATCTTTTGTCTGATCACCCTTCTCTTCTTCAGCTTTACTCTCTATCTTGACCTCTGCCTCAGCATCCACTTTTGCTTCAGCATCTTCCACAGTAGCTTCACCATCATCAATTGGAGTTATCTCTGCCATGAATGCCTGTGTGACATTGTCATCTTTTTCCAAGTGAATACTCCAGTCATATGAACCTTCTCTAGCAGTAGAGATCAGCGCTCTCGAGTTAGAGTTGTTTGATGCATTCCTGTTGTTTGAACTCTGACTCGAAGTCTCCTGCTTTTGTTTTTGACATTCCCTAGCAAAATGCCCATAACTTTGACAGTTGAAGCATCTTACTTTGGTCTTATCGAAACCAACCGTCTTTCCTATAAACTTCCTTCCTGTTCGGTTCATAAATCTCTTCACTCTTCTAGTGATCATGGCCATTTGCCACTGCAAATCCATATCTTCAAGATCATTAGGGTCAATCTGATCATAATCTTCATCCAAAGTGGCAGGATCAGATATCTTCCCCTGAATGTAGTTCTCATAAGAAGCAACAAATGAAGCAAGTAGAGCAAGATGCTCTTCAGCAGACTTCACACTCATTGGCATTGACTTAACACCACTACTCTGCTTCGAAGCTGGTGTTCTTTTGGCTCCTGTTGATCCTCCTGAAGCAGCTACAAAACACACATCACCATCTTCATTTAATGTGACCTGCTCGTTCTCACATGAAAGAAAAGCAGTAGCAAAGTCGCTAGAAGCGTTGTGAGATGAAGAAGGTGCAAGCCCATTGTAAATCGTTGGATCTTGAACCTGATCATAGCCAGTGTCTTTCTTCTTCATACTGAGCTCATAAGCTCTCAGCTTGCCAACTACTTCTTCCAGCTCCTTTGTCTCATAATCTGCTTCACCCTTGATCATGAGAGTGTAGATATCCCACTTGGTAGGTAAGGCATCGAGCAGCTTGTCATTCTTCTCTACGTCAGTATAGCAATCAATCTTATAGTTTTCCATTTCTGACATCAGATGATAGTAACGAGTGATGATGTCCTCAAGTGACTCATGCTTCATGTGTTTGAAAATAGCAAACTGCTTCTTCAGTAGATCAATCTTGTTTTTCTTAACATCTGCATTTCCTGCATATCGTTTTTCTAATGCATCCCACATATCTTTTGAATTTGTGTACTTTGTGAATGTATGCTTGATGCTATCAGGTAACGACATTTTAATAGCAGCCAATGCTCTCTTTTCAGCCTCATACATCTTTTTATCATTCTCTTCCATGTTCACATAGGCAGTTCTACGTGGTCTGCCCTCAAAGTCGTGAGTAGGGTTTGTGTACCCATCTTCAATACATATCCACATGCGCATGTCTTGATATTCAATGAAGGATTGGAAACGATCCTTCCATGTCAAATAATTTTCCACCTTCATCATCTTAGGCGGTTTGTTGATAGTGCCAACCTCATGCTCCATTCTCAACAGCTCATTCAAACTAGACATGTTCGACATTTTTAACGTAACAGACTGATAATACCGTACAAAATTTTTCCGAAAACAGTGGTTACCAAATTACACCTTTAGAATCGTCTCGAAAAGACGAATCCAATGATATCTAATGTCAAAAACCGAAATCGGGATTTTCCAAGAAAATTCGCTGGTCTATTATGCTGGGTCAATTTCGCTGGTTAACAACTAAATTCGCTGGTCAGTTACTTGTTCAAGTTCGCTGGTCAAAGTTCGCGATTACGACGACCTGTAAAGTCGCCGAAAAACCGTAATAATTTCGCTGAGGAAAATTATACAGTTACCAAAGTCGCCTTTGGATTTAACGTCGCCGGTAATTTCGCAGGTCAGCTAATTTCACAGGTTTAGACTGCGAAATTAATCTAACTCGCCAGTTAAACTTGGAAACTCAATCTTTTCGAAACTTGGATGATTTTTCTGGATTCCTTAACAGTTTCTGCAGAATCAAAACAGCCAAAATCAGTCCTATTTTACGAAAATTATGAAGAACACGAAGAGAAATCTTCGAATCTTCAAATCTGTCCAGCCGAATTTCTCAACCAAACAGCCAGAACAATCCTGAAAACCTGCAAATCAACAAAATCAAACACGCAGATTGATCAAAACACACACAAAAACGCACAAATAAATCAGAAACTCAAGAATTTCGAAAACCCTAGTTTTCAGGTTTAAAATTTTCGAAAATTTCAAACCCTTCCACCCGAAATCTGCAGCCAACAATTCTGAACCGAGCCTTCAAGAGCCTAATGCTCTGATACCAATTGTAGGTCCCCTATTCGTATG
Organism: Helianthus tuberosus; assembly: GCA_030545235.1. Classification (NCBI taxonomy): domain Eukaryota; kingdom Viridiplantae; phylum Streptophyta; class Magnoliopsida; order Asterales; family Asteraceae; genus Helianthus; species Helianthus tuberosus. The sequence continues at coordinate 35,232 of JARYGA010049155.1, read as the reverse complement.
GATCTTCACAGAATTATCTTTCCAATCAAGAGTGCGGAATCCTCTTGATCAGAATATCACAGAAACAAGTAGAAAACAGAAACAGCAAATCACTTTCAAACCGGGTTTACTATTGATTATCAATCAAACTGAATTACAATCAATCTAAACCCTAACCACACTCAAATTCGTCCAAGTCTAGCTCTCACGAATTCCAGAACTCGATGCCAAAGCATTTAGCATCATAGCATCTGCATTACCCAATGAGATCTATGCTGGACTGTTACATTGTAACAGTGCCAAAGAGCTATGGGATGCATTGAAGGAACAATTTGGGGGAACGGAAGAAGTTATTGAAAACAATAGAGAACTTCTGAATCAGCAGTATGAAACATTTTGTCACATCAAGGGTGAATAACTGACTCAGCAGTTTGAGCGATTCAGTTGTCTCATTAGTGAACTAAGGCTTGTTAAAGTTACCAATTTAAACCCACATGGTTTGATGAGAGTGACATTCTTGAAAATTTCAAGCCTATGGACTTTACAACCACTGATGCTGTCACAGCTCCAAAAGCAAAGGTCATTCCTATCAAAGACATCCCAACAGTGGTTCAAAACTCTATTGCTAAGGAGTCTGAGAAAAGGAAGAAAAGTGAAAAGATCAAAAACCCGTTTTGTGATTTTTGTGAAAAAAGAAACCATCTAACAAAAGACTGTTTTCATCTAAAAGCATATGATCTAAACAAAACAAGTGTTATTGTACCTGCTGAAAGCTGCACCATCTGTGGAATAAAACCACAAAACTCAAGCATGTGTGTATCTCAAAAACTTTGATGTAAAAAAGAATGAGTACACTGCTAAAACATCCTTGCGTCCTTCAACATCATCTGTCAAATTCACCAAAAACCAACCACTGTTTGTGCCAGTCCAAACAGCTGTTACAAAACAGCTGAATCAAACATCTGTCAAAAGAGATGTTCAAGTGACTGATGCACCCCCTGCCGACCAATACAGAAGGGGCAAGGGACAACCATCATACCAAAGGATCCCACATGTTTATGAGACCTACAAAAGGCCCTCTAAACCAAGAGTGAACAGGCATCCTTTTGGTTATCAGCAGGTGATTGGTCAAGATCCCCAACAGTGGTTAGATAAAAATAGTCCTAAAACTGTCCAAACCCCTGACCTAACCACTGCCCATGCATCTGAACTCATCCCAGACACTGTTGAGACCCCATCCAAAGCCTTATTGGCTTTGGAGACCCTAATGAACTAATCCTTTTACTTCATGTGCAGGGAGCTTCTGCATGCTTAGATAGCCTTTGGTATGTAGATAGTGGAGGCTCCAGGCACATGACAAGATGTAAATCCCTTCTCAAAGATTTCAAAATCCATGGAGGGGGTGATATATCCTTTGGTAATAATAGTAAATGGAAAGTTCTGGGGTCTGGGACAGTACAGTCTGGTAATGTAAAATTTGAAAATGTCAATCTGATAGACAATCTAAAATTCAACCTCCTGGGTGTTTCACAAATGAGTGATAAGGGGTATGATCATTCTTCACAAACGAGTGTTGTAGGATTGTTGGACCAGAAATGGTTGAAAATATTGAAGTAATAATAAAAACTGGAAAAACCAAACTTGTTGCTCAAAGAAGTGGCAATGTTTATGTGGTGGATATGTCAAAAGAGAGCCCCAAAACTGATGCTTGTCTGTTCTTAGCTGCATCAAACAAAGAGACAGAATTATGGCACAGGATATTGGGGCACACAAATCTTAAGACAATCACTGCCATTTCAAAACAGGGGTTAGTAAGAGGTTTACCTCAAAAACTGTTCACCTGTCCTGAGCATTGTGTTTCCTGCCTAAAAGGAAAACAACATAAAAGCTCCTACAAATCCTTTGATGAGTCCAAAACAACCAAATGTTTGCAAATGCTTCATATGGATTTGTTTGGCCCAGTTAAAGTCATGAGTCTTAAGTAAAGAGGTATTGTTTGGTTATTGTTGATGACTTTTCTAGGTTTACAAGGACTTACTTTTTACACTCAAAAGATGAGATTGCAGGCATTCTGCAAGACTTTGTGAAACAGGTTGAAAAGCAGTTTGACCTTCCAGTAAAAATCTTCAGAAGTGACAATGGCACAGAGTTCAGGAACAAGGAGTTGGATGATTTCTGTGTGTCAAAAGGAATTGTGAGGCAGTATAGCATTCCAAGAATACCAGAACAAAATGGGGTTGTTGAAATAAAGAACAGAACTTTGATTGAGGCTGCCAGAACCATGCTTGCTGATTCAGGTTTGCCATTAACTTTTTGGATAGAGGCAGTAAACACTGCTTGTTATGTCCAAAACAGAGTTTTAATCAACCCCAGGCATCAAAAGACTGCCTATGAACTGATGTATAAAATAAAACCATTGATTTCATATTTCAAAGTTTTTGGTTGCCCATGCTTCATTTTAAACTTAAAAGATTCCATTTCTAAGTTTGCAGCCAAAATTGATTGTGGTTATCATCTGGGATACTCTACCACTACTAAGGCCTACAAAGTGTTTAACACAAGGACTAAAACAGTGGAAGAGACTTTGAATGTAAAGTTTAATGAACTTTCATCAATGAAAATCCCAGCAAACCCTGCAGAATTGTTCGATCTTGATAAATTCACTTTTGAAAATACTGTTGTCAAGACTAACAGTGTAGGTCCATCAGAGCATTCATCTCCAGACTATGGGTATGAGATCATCATTCGTCAACAAAAGTCTGCCACAATGGGAAGAGCAGCAGATGTTCAAAACAGCTGTCAAAGCTCAACCACTGCTACCTCAACAGTTGTTGACCAAAGTAGCCCCTTAACCCCTACTTCAACATCATCAAACACTGTTGATAAAAGTCCTCAAACAGTGGATCAAAGTCAGCATGTGTCCACACCATTACCTCCTATTCCACCACCTTTTGAAGCCACTGCTGGATCATCAAAGTCACCAGCAGTGGTTAGCTCAGATGATTCACATCTGCAGCCCTCCCCACTCAATGCCATTGTTCCATACCAAGGAGATCTTATCTTCTTGAAATCTCATCCACCAGATCAAATCATTGGCAACATCAATGAAGGGGTGCTCACAAGAAGTCAATCCCAAAACATTTGTCTTTTTGCTGGTTTTCTATCTCTCCATCAGCCAGTCAAGTACCAAGAGGCACTAAAAGACAACAGCTGGGTAGAGGCCATGCAAGAGGAGCTCCAACAGTTTAGAAGACAACAAGTTTGGGAGCTTGTACCATTTCCAGAGGGTGTAAGTCCTATTGGCACAAAATGGGTCTTCAAAAATAAAACTGATGAAAGGGGTATTGTTGTCAAGAATAAAGCCAGGCTTGTGGTTCAAGGTTTCAGACAAGAAGAGGGCATTAACTATGATGAAACATTTGCCCCTGTAGCAAGACTTGAAGCTATCAGATTATTTCTGGCCTTTGCTGTCAACCACAACATCAAGGTGTACCAAATGGATATCAAATGTGCATTCCTCTATGATAAGATTCAACAGGAGGTTTATGTTTGTCAACCTCCAGGCTTTGAGGATCCATTTAATCCAGATCATGTCTACAAGCTGAATAAAGCTTTATCTGGCTTGAAACAAGCACCAAGGGCCTGGTATGAAACTCTTTCCAACTTTCTAATTTCCATTGGTTTCACAAGAGGTAAGATCGACAAAACATTCTAAAATGGAGAGGAAAGAATTTGATGATTGTCCAGATTTATGTGGATGACATCATCTTTGGAAGCACATGTAATAAAATGTGTGAAGAGTTAAGGCAACTCATGACAGCTGAGTTTGAAATAAGTGCAATGGTTGAACTCCAGTGCTTTCTTGGTCTCCAAGTAAGGCAGCTGCAAAATGGCACTTTTATCCATCAAGGCAAATATGCCAAAGAAATTTTAAAGAAATTTGAGATGGATGATTGCAAGCCATGTAGTACACCCATTGCAACCAATAAAGTAGTCATGTCTGATGAAAAGGATGATTTGGTTGATCAAACTTTGTATAGAAGCATGATTGGGTCTTTACTGTACCTAATTGCATCCAGGCTAGACATCATGTTTGCAACATGTGTTTGTGCAAGATCCCAACCAGCCCCTAGAAAGTCAAACCTTATTACTGTAAAAAGGATGTTCAGGTACTTAAAAGGTGCTCCCACACTTGGTATCTGGTATCCAGCTGATGGTAAAATTGAGCTTTCAGGTTTCTCAGATAGTGACTTTGCTGGATGTGACAAGACAAGGAAGTCCACTCCGGGAGGGTGCCAATTCCTAGGCAATTGCTTAGTGTTTTGGAAAAGCAAAAAGCAAGCAGCTGTTTCCACCTTCACTGCAGAGGTAGAATATATAGCTGCTGCAAGCTGTACAACCCAACTACTCTGGCTTTAAAATCAGTTGCTGGATTTTGGTATCACTGCCTTAAAGACACCACTCATGTTGGATAGCCAGGCAGCAGAAAATATCATCAAAAATCCAGTTTCCCATTCAACCACCAAGCACATTGACATCAGACATCACTTTGTGAGGGATTGCTATGAAAAAGGTTTGATTTCTCTACATCATGTTCCAACTAAGGATCAGCTGGCAGATGTGCTAACCAAAGCATTAGACACAACCACCTTTGAAAGCTTGATCTCTAGGATTGGCATGCTAAACATGGAATAACAGGCAAAATCTTGTTTTTCTATGAATAAAAGCATTAAAATGTTTTCAGAAAATCAAAAAATCCATCCTTAAAAATAGCCAAAAATGAATTTTTCATTAAAATCCTTAAAAGTCTGCCATAACCACTGTTTTGTTCAAAAGTCTGCTCTACTAAAAAAATATGTGCACTGCTGAAAGTCAACCCCTGCTCTCTCATTTCTTTGAGAAGCACTGTTGTTTAAAACCAGTGTCTTGTCCACTGATATGCTATCCACTGATAGTAAAAATCACCCACTGCTCTCATTGTTACAAGTTATAACCACTAATCTTGTTCCATCAGTGGTCTTCATAAAAAGAGTTGTCCCTTTCTTCATCAGGGGTTGGCACGTGGATAGTACATTATGGTCAGACCTTCTGTAACCGCTGCCACGTCAGCATTCACTTTTTCTCTATAAAACCCCCATTCAAAACCCCAAACAGGGTTTTACTGTCGAATTGAATTCTTAAAAATTCCTTTCTCAAGGCAGTTTTTCATCTCATTTCCTCAAATTTCTACCCAATCTTCTTCGATCATCATCTCCAAAATGACAAAATCGAAGACATCTGCAAAACCCACTTCCAAACCTTCTCGAAAAAAGGCCGCTCAAACGGTTACACCCATCGAAATTCCATACAAAGCACCTCACAATTATTTGGGTCTTTTGACAAAACCAGGCACCACCGATGCTTTCGATTCCATCATTGACATAATGTCTGCATCAAAGTACAAAACTTTGTTAACAGCAGATGCTCCAATTTACTTGGACACCCAAAGAGAGTTTTGGAAGAATATTACCCTTGACAAGCAAGGAGAGAATGTCATAGCCATTAACTCTTCTCTTATGGGTAAACCTGTCAACATCACACCACAATCCATCTCGGAAGTCTTTGAACTCAATGATCATCAAGGTAAAACTTCTTTTCCCAAAAATGAGTTAAAAAATGATTTCCTTGAAAGGGGGTATGCGGAACAAACTAAAAAGGATACCTTACAAAAAGGTAATTTTCCACCTGCAACAAGATTTCTGTTCCATACCCTACTTATGTGTGTTTCAAACAAAACCACTTCTTTTAATGACATACCATTAAAGATTCAAAACTTAGGATATGCTATTCTTCAAGATGAAAATTTTAATTACTCCCAGGAAATCTTTAATGATTTGGTTAAAAATGTTGATAAAAAGCCATTCTTACTTTTTCCAAGATTTCTAAGTTACTATTTTAAAAAGAAATTTGGTAAGGATGATGCTTTTCCAATAAAACAAGGTGTATCTTTTCAAATAAACAGCTTAACTGCTGAAACTTTTACAAGAATGTCAACACCTTGCAAAACACAAGCAGAGGTGCCTGAGCAGACTTTAGCAGCTACCACTGCTCCTCAGGTATCTGCTGCTGAGCCCACTGCTCAAGGTGATCAAAGTAGCAAAACAACTGCTTTGAAACCCACACCTAAAATCACCAAAAAGCCAAAGCAAAAGAAAACTCAAAAACCCCCTAAACCTATCAAAAAGCCAACTCTGGAGGATGAGATACCAGAGCATATGCCAGTGACAGCACAAAAGTCACAAGAAACCACTGCTGCTACTTCCTCACAGCAGTTGGTACAAATATCTCAATCCATGGCTAAAACTCCTCCTGCCTCTTCTCAAAAAGAACAGGTTGTACAAATAGGGACACCACAATATGATGCCCTGGAATCACTTGCTTCCATCATCCACAGCCCAATGCCCGGGGCCAATTCTCTTTCTACACCCAACCTCACATCCACAATTCCCCCACCAACGAAATTACTGTTGGATTCTATAGATTTGAACCAGGCACAAACCAGTCCTTCTCAATTTCCCATCAATGAGAACATACTTCAACAAATGATTGGGTCTGATAAATCAATCATAGCTAACCCACCAACAAGACCTGAGGAGGTTACACCCCTTGAGTTACAAGTAACTCTTGGTGGTAATTCAAGTGAAGCAGCCACTACAATTGCTTAACCCACTGGTTTGCATTTGGACAGTGGTTACATCAATAAGACTTTCTTTAAGGCAATTCCTTCTATAGCACCTCTGATAACCACTAGTGAGTTTATTTTGACCACTGGTACCATCAAAAGGTTATCAAGTGTTAAGGGAAGAAGTCCCCAGTACCGAGAAAAAGGGGCATCAGTGGATGACTATTGGAATACATTCCCTAAGTCAACCACTGATCAAACCACTGTTAGTGGGAAATCAGATGATCCCATTAAGTTGGGTGATGGTTTAAAGTACCAAGAATTCAAAGAAATGTTGCAATAGTTGTTGAAAGTTCATCAGGTGCAACCCACTACTGCTCCAGCTCAAGCTTCTGCTCCACCACAAGCACCTGCTGCAAATGAGTTATGGAATTTATTTCAACCCCTGCTCCAACAACAACAACAAATGGCTGATCAGCAACATGCAATACATGTACAAGAGCTGAGAAACATAATGGAGTCCAGGTTTAGAAACACCCAAGCAGACATCAAGGCTATAAAGGCCCATCTCTTGAACACCACTGGCACTGCTCCACCCACTGTTCTCTTCATTGATCAATTACCCCCAGATAATGCCAAAAAGTGGGAGAAATTCAAGGAGTGGAAGAAGAAGGGAATAGATGATGGTCTGTATATTGAACCAGAAAAAGATGCAATGACTAAAAAGATTCCCTTGCCAGATGGTAGCAAAAAGATTGATGTTACCACAAATGCACTTGCTGAAGCAAAAGCTAGTGTAAAAAGGGACAGAGAGGCAAAGAATATGTCCAGGTGGAATAAGGAGAAAAAAAGCTTATATGGAGCTGAATGCGCAGGGTTGTTCTGAGCCAAAGGATGTTCAAAATCCTGAGCCAAAAAGAAATCCCACTCGAAAAGTGAGGGAACCCAAATCCATATCATCCAGACTCACAAAGCATACTCCCAAACCACCGTCCAAAAGCCCCCAACATCAATCTTCCACCCAAACAGTTGTTTTAAATTCTGCTGTATCAACAACTGCTGATACTTCAGTAGTTTTAACAACTGCTAGCCAAACATCTGCCATCTCTTCAACACACACTACTTCAACACACACCACAACCACTGCCCTACCACCACCACCACCAAAAATCACTTCACCACCAAAAACAACCTCACCACCATCACCTCCTGTCAAAAAGCAGAAGACATCAGATGTTACAACATCTGTTGTAATGGCAACAGTGGTTGAAACACTAGTTGTTTCAACAACTGTTAGTCAGCCACCTTCTACCACTCAAATCACCACCACTGATCCACCCAAAACATCATCAGCCTCTCCTACAATAAAAAGGAGAAGGATTTTCATACCTGATGATGATTCTCCATCACCTCCACCAACATCTTCACAATCTCTTGCACTTATTCCAAACCCTGTTCCTCTCTCATCAGCTCGAGTATAACAACCAATCCCTATCATCACTCCTGCTGGTTTTCAATATCCTCTCGAACTCATTGCAGTCAGAGAAGAGATCAAATCCTTTTACTATGAGGATGATCCTGCTAAAAGGAAGTTGCCATCAGTTGAAGGATATCCTAGGCCTAACAATATTGAAGAGTATTTGAAAATTAAGGCTCAACAAGCAGAGGATATTTCCAAAAGAAGCTCTCAAGGGAAAACAGACAAAGAAATTCAAAGGCATTATCAATTTTTATTCACTCAAGTCAGATCCTTAGAGCAGTTTGCAAAAAAAATGTTTGTCAGCAAATCTCAGAGAGAGCAGATGAAACTTTGAGAAAAGACTACATTGAAAGCATCATGGCCACCAAGAAGTATAAGGGGGAAAATATATGTACAAAGAGTGGACCATTCCTGAGCTTGAAAAAGAAGCAGCCAGGATTCAGGAAATGATCAAGAATAAGGTCAAACACACTCCTCCTGATTGATCAAAGTACAAAAAGAATGAGCCTAAAAAGACATTAGAGCTGAAGAGAATGAAAGAGGAATTAGTTGCTGCTGACTATGGGTCTAAAAATCAAGTGTCAAGATGGAAAGAAGACAAAGTCAAGACCACCTACAAAAGGTTGGAGGAATTAAGGAAGAAAGATCCTACAGTTCCACAAAAACCTGACTACCCTGAAGCAGATGTTTCAACAAGACCACTAAAGCTGCAAATCAGGAGAGCCACTGCTCCAGCTGGTGCTGCCATCTACAAAAGAAGACAACAACAGTTGGATACCGAAACAGTGACATAATTAATGGCAAGAGATGAGCTAGTAAAAGAAGGCATCAAGGTAATGATAGCTGAAATTCTTGGCCTAAATCAACCTGCAAGCACTACTCAAACAGTTATCACAAGGCCTGCATCACCAAACTCCTCATCTAATAAAAATCTCCCAAGAAACCCAGCAGACTCAAAAGTACTAAAATGGAAAACTGACAAACAGACCCATGTACTGACAGTGTTCAAGTCTAGTGGAGAAGTGAAGAAAATAACAAGGGAACAAGCACTTGGCCTAAGTCTTGAGGATTTGCAGGATCTCCTTGATCTTCCACTGTGCAGGGATGATGATGACACAGATGCCTTAGCCTTTGAGTTACAACTCAAAGGGTAAATAAGGGTACTGCTGATGAGGCAATAAAGATCTACCAATAATGAAGGGTTTCGGCATTATCTGTTCCAGGGGGAGATTGTTGGGATTGAACACTATCAGAGGAACAAATAATTAAAGCCAAAACTGGATCAGAGAGCAGTGGATCCAGAATAAGCAGATGTTATGTTAACAAGTCTCTCCCCTTGAAAGTGGTTTCAACATCTGCTGTCCTCCTATCTACTGATACACATAACTGCTGACCTACAACTGCTGATCAAGCCAAAGGCTGATGATGACTAAAGCCCTGTTATTCAATCTACTGCCTTGAATCAAGCACTGCTGGGTTATATCAAGTGCTGCTGGGTTCATATCAGTGGAAGGATTCAACAGTAGTTTAGTTTGTCTTTATGTAATGTATTGTAATAACAGTTGTTAGCATAGCAGTACTTGTATAGAGAGGTTAGAGTTTGTTAGGATGTTAGATGTCACTTTTATAGTGACGTCAGCTAAGATGCCACAGTGGTTTGTCCGTGCCTATAAATAGAACAGTACCCTGTACTGTTCTATTAGCTCTTCACCATCTTCTTCCTGCACGAACAAATTACTGTGAGCTCAGGCTGAGGGGGAGTTTGTTACATACTTGCAATTGTAATTGAATCTTGTAATAAATTCAAGCATTCGGTTCAATGTTAAACTTGTATGTTGAAAGCAATTCTCTCATTTGATTGTGAAAAGTTTGCTTCCATTATATTCCACTGCACTACTCATTCATTGTTCATTTTAATTCAAACGTAAAACACAATCAAATCCAAACTCAGATCCTAACACATAATCATCACATATATGATCTCTAGTCAATAAATGGAAGAGAGAGGTGAGAGAAGAACTTGCATGGCCGCCACATACCCTCACACTCTCATCCTCTATATTGACATACATATATATTATATATATATAGGCTAAACACTCGTATTTTACTGGATACCGGGTATTTTATCTAGCGTTTTAATCCCGTTTTATGGCGTTTTAAATTATTTTTATCACTCTATAAAAATAAACTCGCCAAAATATTACTGAAATAATTATCAGTTGCCTTGACCGGCTGCGTTGACAGTATTTTGTCAGATACGCACAGTATCGCGCGGTACGCGTTTAAACACGAAAAATAGAGTTTCTTAGTGTTTTAATTTATTTTTCCTTCTCGACATGATTAAAATTACTATTCTAATAATAACGAATTATTTTTAGGATTTTAACATTGATCGGGCGGTCACCGACATTCGTTTCACATTTTGTTTGTTACGCGATAAGCGTTTATCTTATTATTGCCAACATAATTTTTATCAAAGTGTCGATTTACTAACACATCAGATATCACACATGAACATTAATATCAGTCAAATATAGCCTTTTATTCATTCACGACACGTGTTACATTTGTACGGTGCAGCCTAAATAGCCGGGTGTCACAAGTGTCGCCAAATCTTCAACGCAAAAACAACTGCACCGAGTTCGAGATCATGGGTAGTGTAATTCTTCTCGTGGAGCTTGAGTTGTCGAGACGCATACGCGATAACCTTCTCTCATTGCATAAGAACACAACCAAGACCTAGGTTAGAGGCAACACAATAAACAATGAAATCATCGTTTCCGTCAGGAAGTGTAAGGATAGGAGCATTATAGAGCATGTACTTGAGGGTTTGGAAGGCTTCCTCCTGTTTGGAACCCCAAACAAAAGGCTTGTCCTTCTGAGTTAGAGTGGTAAGTGGTACGATGCTTTTCAAAAAGTCAGCAATGAATCGACGGTAATAACCCGCCAATCCGAGGAATGGACGGATTTCGGATGGGGACTTCGGCGTAATCCAACTCTTAACTACTTCTATTTTCGCGGGGTCGATGTGAATTCCTTGACTGTTAACGATGTGACCGAGGAATTGAACTTCCTCAAGCCAAAATTCACACTAGGAGACCTTGGTGTAGAGACGATTTCCTTGGAGAAGTTCGAGAACTAAACGAAGATGTTGCACATGTTCGGCTCTCGACTTCGAGTAGATAAGGATATCATCGATAAATATAATAACAAATCAATCTAAGAAAGGGTTTACACACATGGTTCATCAAATCCATGAAGACCACGGGTGCGTTTGTGAGACCAAAAGGCATGACCATGAATTCGTAATGGCCATAACGGGTACGGAAAGCAGTTTTCAGAATGTCTTGCTTTTGTATACGCAGCTGATGATAACTAGAACGTAGGTCGATTTTCGAGAAACACGTAGCGCCTTGTAGTTGATCAAATAATTCATCGATTCAGGGTAGAGGATAACGGTTCTTGATGGTAAGCTTGTTGAGTTCTCTATAATCGATGCACATTTGGAACGATCCATCCTTAGTTTTCACGAAAAGGACAGGTGCGCCCCAAGGAGATGTGCTAGGGAGTATGAAGCCTTTATCAAGTAACCCCTGGAGTTGGCTAGAAAGTTCACGCATTTCGGACGGTGCGAGGCTATAAGGAGTTTTTGCAACAGGGTTAGCACTAGGGATAAGGTCGATACGAAAGTCGATATCATGAGTAGGGGTTAGACCGGGTAAATCGTCAGGAAAGATAGTAGGAAAATCATGATCCACAAGTACGTTTTCCATCGACTTCTTTGCCTACTCCGCTACTACAATGTGGGCTAAGAAAGCGGTGTATTCTTTGCGCAACTACTTACTTGCTTGGATACACGACATCAGTTTCAATTCCTTTAAGGATACTTGGCCATAAACACATAATTGATCACCGTTTGCGAGAGAAAAACGAATCATCTTTTTGAAACAAACGACTTCGGCATGATTTTCACGAAGAAAATCCATGCCTACTATGACATCGAAACTACCAAGTTGCATAGGGATGAGATCGATCGGGAAAATGTGATTGTTGAGTTCGAGAGTACAATCATGGAGAACGGGGCTGATAGTGACGGTTCTTTCGGTGGCAACTTCTACGTCAAAGGTAGTTGGGAGATTAGCACGTTTACGTTTTAAAGCTTTTCGAATTCAAACGATACAAAACAGTTATCGGCTCCAGTATCAAATAAGCAAGAAGCGTAAATACCGTTAACAAGGAACGTACCATTGACAACATTGTTGTCAGTCTGAGCCTGGCGGACATTGATATTGAAGGTTCTTCTGCGGGCTGCTATTGCTGCTGAGGCTGCTGTTGTTGCTGCTGTGGTTGTGGTTGCTGCTGTGGTTCTTGTTTCACAACACGCATAGGGCATACATTAGAAAAATGATTCGGGTCATCACAAGTGTAGCAAGCTCGTGCACGAACAGCGGGTGCAGGAGCTGCTTGGTTAACCTGAGGAGCAGGAAGTTGAGCTGGCGGTGCCGGAAGAGCTTGAGGAGCTTGCTGGCTGGGGACTGAGCGGCAGTGAACGGTAAAGTGCCCATAGATGTTGCAATTAGCACTGAAATGACAGTTCACCCCTTTTGGATGATGATAAGTGCAGGTAGTACACCGGGGGGGTGAGTACCGGTGCACGCACGCTTAGCAGGCGGTGCGTTGGTAACAATAACCTGATGATTCTGGTTGTTGGGTGGTGCTGTGACTGCAACATCTATGTTAATGCACTGGTACTCACCCCCCCCCCCCCCCCCGTGTACTACCTGCAGGTTACTGTTACCATCAGGTTACTGTTACCAACGCACCGCCTGCTAAGCGTGCGTGCACTGGTACTCACCCCCCGTGTACTACCTGCACTTATCATCATCCAACAGGGGTGAACTGTCATTTATGTGCTAATTGCAACATCTATGGGCACTTTACCGTTCACTGCCGCTCAGTCCCCAGCCAGCAAGCTTCTCAAGCTCTTCCTGCACCGCCAGCTCAACTTCCTGCTCCTCAGGTTAACCAAGCAGCTCCTGCACCCGTTGTTCGTGCACGAGCTTGCTTCACTTGTGATGACCCGAATCATTTTTCTAATGTATGCCCTATGCGTGTTGTGAAACAAGAACCACAGCAGCAACCATAACCACAGCAGCAACAACAACAGCAGCCTCAGCAGCAGCAGCAATAGCAGCCCGCAGAAGAACCTTCAATATCAATGTCCGCCAGGCTCAGACTGACAACAATGTTGTCAATGGTACGTTCCTTGTTAACGGTATTTACGCTTCTTGCTTATTTGATACTGGAGCAGGTAACTGTTTTGTATCGTTTGAATTCGAAAAGCTTTAAAACATAAACGTGCTAATCTCCCAACGACCTTTGACGTAGAAGTTGCCACCGGAAGAACCGTCACCATCAGCCCCGTTCTCAATGATTGTACTCTCGAACTCAACAATCACATTTTCCCGATCGATCTCATCCCTATGCAACTTGGTAGTTTCGATGTCATAGTAGGCATGGATTTTCTTCGTGAAAATCATGCCGAAGTCGTTTGTTTCAAAAAGATGATTCGTTTTTCTCTCGCAAACGGTGATCAATTATGTGTTTATGGCCAAGTATCCTTAAAGGAATTGAAACTGATGTCGTGTATCCAAGCAAGCAAGAAGTTGCGCAAAGAATACACTGCTTTCTTAGCCCACATTGTAGTAGCGGAGGAGGCAAAGAATTCGATGGAAAACGTACTTGTGGATCGTGATTTTCCTACTGTCTTTCCTGACGATTTACCCACTTGAGTCCAAAAGCTAACCCTGTTGCAAAAGCTCCTTAAACCTAATAGCGCTATCAGGTTTAACAAACCTCACACCGTGCCGGTCGGACGAGCGTGTACTAATGGACTATGGCAGACTATCACTGATGATAGACGCTGATATAGGGCACAACTTATTTATGTAGTAGTCGATATCATACCGTCTAGTAGTTCACACGGGGAAAGCCCCCACTGATTATGGTTATGGTTTGGGTAATGAAAAAGGAACTGGTTAAACATACTTTCAACTACGGGGTAACCCCCACGGAAAATAAGCCAATGAAAGTCAAACCACGTTTTTCAGAAACAACTTAAAACTAAACAACCAAACGTGAACTCACTCAACTTTGTTGTTGACTCGTTGTTACATGCCTTACAGGTCGCTAAACGCTTGGAGTTTGCACGAGGAAGGAGTCGTTGTGGTGTACGGACTGTTATGTTCCGTGCTTACTATTTAAATCCTTATGAACTTATTAAACTTGCGTTTTGAACTTTAACTTATAAACTATGGACTTATGCTTTTGGATTTACTTTTATGCTTACTAAACATGGTTAACTAGCTTTGGTAACCAATCGTATTGTGGTTGGTCTTATTTACTTAATTACGATGTTCAATATGATTGGTGGCTCGATCCTGGTCACGTCACGCCTCCAAGCGGTGGTACTCCGCATGGTGGATTTTGGGGGTGTGACAGATTGGTATCAGAGCCATTGGTTATAGTGAACTTGGTTTTAAAAAGGGAAATGCTTTTTGATAAAACCAGACTATAACCTGTACAGTGCTCAATAGTGAACTTGGTTTTAAAAAGGGAAAAGCTTTTTGATAAAACCAGACTATAACCTGTACAGTGCTCAACAATCCACAACGAAGCTTCGCTCCACGTGCAAGACTCGACACCATAAGTGGTATGATTTATGTTATATTGTCGGTTAGATAGTTCTCACTGTGCATTAGATAATGTGATAATTGCTATTTGAACCTTGTGTGCTTACCCTCTACTATCATCCCACACGCACTTTCGTGACACTTTTCTCACTTACGTTGCTTCATTATGAAGATCATGAGCGGACGCGGAGGACGTATCAACCACACTCAAGCCCAGTTGACGGCTTTGATCAACGAACAAGTCGCTGAGGCACTCGCAGCTAACCCTGCAGGAGGTATAACCTGCCATACCAACTCACCTTAGGACGTTTAGATCCTACCTTCACAAACCAACCCTCATGCTTAATCTTGTCTTTTATTCTCGCGCAACAGGTCAACATGCTCAACCTCCTGTGTGCATGTTCAAAACCTTCGTGGACTGCCGACCTACTACTTTCAATGGCACTGAGGGAGCTGTAGGCCTCCTCCACTGGTTTGAGAAGCTCGAGTCTATCTTTGAGATGTGTGAATGCCCCGAGGCTCGTAGAGTGAAGTATGCTACTGGTACTCTTGAAGGAATAACGCTCACGTGGTGGAACGATCAGGTTCAGATGCTGGGGTTGGTTGCTGCTAATGCCACCCCATGGAACGATTTCAAGGAAATGATCAAGGAAGAGTATTGTAGCCGTGATGATATCCACAAACTAGAGGTGGAGTTTTTCAACATGAAGATGACGGGGTCTGAGATTGAGGCGTATACGAAAAGGTCAAATGAACTGGCCATCCTGTACCCCACTATGGTGGACCCTCCCATCAAACGAATTGAGCTGTATCTGAAGGGCCTTGTACCAGAGATTCAAAGTCACGTGACTTCATCCAACCTGGGTACCATACAACAAATCATCAAGTTGGCCCATCGACTCATTGACCAGGCGGTGGAGCAAAACAGGCTGCCCAAACGAATCAGTGCCACAGCTACTTCTGATGCACCTACCGACAACAAGCGAAAATGGGATGGGAACTCCGGAAAGGGTTCTACTTCAGTTCAGTCTCAGCAGCGAAAGACTGATGATTACCAGAGTCCTGGTCAGCAATCTTCTGGTAATCAAGGACAGGGTGGATACCGAGGAAACCACCCCAAGTGCAACCGGTGCAACAAGCATCACAGCGGGCAGTGCAACAAAGGTCGATGTCAGAGATGTCACAAGCTGGGCCATGAAGCTAGAGATTGCAGGAGCCAGTGTCCTGTAAATCAGAATCGCCAACAACAACAAGCTCCACAGAACCACCAACAACAGCAACAACAGGGCAATAAAGGATGCTTTCAGTGTGGCGCTAAAGGCCACTTTAAGAGGAATTGCCCCCAACTGAATCAGAATCAGAACAACAACAACCAAGGAAACGGGAACCGCAATGGGAACAACAATGGAGGCAACAATGGAGGCGGCAATGGGGGAAACAACAATGGTAATGGGGCAAGGGGTCGTGTGTTCGTGATTGGTCAAGGTGATGCAAGGAACGATCCCAACGTTGTGATGGGTAAGTTTCTTCTGGACGACTTCTTTGTTACTGTTTTATTCAATTCGGGTGTCGATACTAGTTATATGTCCTTAAAAGTTAGCCAAATGCTTAAGCGCAATCCAACACTTTTGAACACCAAACACACGATAGAACTAGCCAACGGTAAAAGTCTTGAAGCCACACACATAGTTAAAGGTTGTAACCTCGTCTTAGCTGATCAGACTTTCTCTATCGATCTTATTCCTATCACACTAGGTAGTTTCGACGTCATTATTCGGATGGATTGGCTATCTCAACATCAAGCGGAGATTGTTTACAAGGAGAAAATCGTCCGCATTCCTCGTTCTGGTGAAGAACCCCTCGTGGTTCATGGCGACAAGAGTGGTGCTGTCGTAGGCATTATCTCTTTTCTTAAGGCCCATAAGTGTTTGCGAAAGGGCCACACTGCCATTCTAGCACTCGTTAGTGACACATCAACGGAAGAGAAGAGAATTGAAGACATTCCTATTGTGCGCGACTTTCCTGAGGTATTTCCTGAGGAATTACCTGGTCTTCTGCCTCATCGCCAAGTTGAGTTTCAAATCGAGCTAGCTCCTTGAGCAGCGCCCATAGCTCGAGCACCTTATCGTCTAGCTCCATCAGAACTTGAAGAACTGTCCACACAACTACAAGAACTCTTGGAAAAGGGTTTTATACGTCCTAGCTCTTCGCCCTGGGGAGCTCCAGTATTGTTTGTGAAAAAGAAAGATGGTACTTTCAGAATGTGTATTGACTACCGCGAACTCAACAAGGTGACTGTGAAGAATCGTTATCCTCTTCCACGTATTGACGACTTGTTCTACCAGTTGCAAGGGTCGAGCTATTACTCCAAGATTGATTTGAGATCAGGATACCATCAGCTGAGGGTCCGAGATAAGGACGTCTCCAAAACAGCATTCAGAACTCGTTACGGCCATTACGAGTTTCTGGTTATGCCATTCGGGCTGACGAATGCACCAGCGGTCTTCATGGATCTCATGAACCGAGTATGCAAACCTTACCTGGATAAGTTCGTTATTGTGTTCATCGACGATATCCTGATCTATTCTAAGAGTCAGGAGGAACACGAGCAGCATCTACGACTTATGCTGGAACTTCTTCGAAAAGAGCAGTTTTATGCCAAGTTTTCGAAATGTGACTTCTGGCTTCTCGAAGTCCACTTTCTAGGCCATGTGGTAAACATGGATGGAATCCATGTTGATCCATCCAAGGTTGACTCGATCAAGAACTGGCCTGCACCCCGCACACCAACAGAAATCGGCCAATTCTTGGGTTTGGCAGGATATTACAGAAGGTTTATCAAGGATTTCTCAAAGATTGCGCAACCTCTCACTTCACTAACTCAGAAGGGCGTCACCTATCGTTGGGGTGATGCATAGGAGTCCGCATTTCAGCACTTGAAGGATAGACTTTGTAGCGCGCCTATCCTCTCATTGCCGGAAGGCACAGATGATTTTGTGGTTTACTACGACGCTTCCATCCAAGGACTTGGTTGCGTATTAATGCAACGTGACAAGGTCATTGCCTACGCATCGCGCCAACTCAAAGTTCACGAAAGAAATTACACTACTCACGATCTGGATCTGGGAGCAGTTGTTTTCGCGCTTAAGATATGGAGACATTACCTGTACGGTACCCAATGCACCATTTACACCGATCACAGGAGTCTCGAGCATATATTCAAGCAAAAGGAGTTAAACATGTGACAACGCTGATGGGTCGAGCTCTTGAATGATTACGAATGCGCGATCAAGTACCATCCGGGCAAAGCCAATGTGGTGGCAGACGCCCTCAGTCGAAAGGATACCATGCCTAAGCATGTACGTGCTTTACAGCTTACCATCCAATCCAACCTTCCCGCTCAGATTCGAGATGCTCAGGTAGAAGCATTGAAAGTAGAAAACATCAGGGCTGAGTCCTTACGGGGATCAAGGCAGTGACTAGAACAAAAGGAAGACGACGCCTACTATGTTAACGGGCGCATCTGGATTCCACTTTATGGAGACCTACGCGAGCTTGTGATGGATGAAGCACACAAGTCTCGTTATTCGGTACATCCTTGTTCAGATAAAATGTACCACGACCTCAAGACTACGTATTGGTGGCCTGGCATGAAAGCCCACATAGCAACCTACTTCAGTAAGTGCTTGACTTGTGCAAGAGTCAAGACTGAATATCAGAAACCATCAGACCTACTTCAACAACCGGAGATCCCGAAATGGAAATGGGAGCAAATTTCCATGGATTTCGTTACTGGTCTGCCTAGATCTCAACGCGGAAACGATACCATTTGGGTGATCGTAGATCGACTGACCAAGTCTGCACATTTTTGGCTATCAAAGAAACGGATAAGTTTTCTACTCTTGCAGACATTTACCTAAAGGAAGTGGTATCAAGGCACGGAGTGCCAACCTCCATCATTTCTGACCGTGATGCATGTTTTACTTCTGAACTGTGGCAAGCAATGCACAAGTCCTTTGGCTCATGTTTAGATATGAGCACCGCTTATCACCCACAGACGGATGGGCAATCTGAACGCACCATCCAAACCCTTGAAGACATGCTTAGGGCATGTGTAATCGATTTTGGTAATGGCTGGGAAAAGCACCTCCCGCTGGTGGAGTTTTCATATAACAACAGCTACCACACCAGCATCCAACCGCTCCATTCGAGGCATTGTACGGACGCAAATGCCGATCACCTCTCTGTTGGGCAGAAGTTGGTGACAGCCAAATCACTGGCCCAAAACTTGTGGTAGATACCACCGAGAGAATTGCTCAGATACGACAGCGAATGGCAGCAGCTCGTGACCGTCAGAAAAGCTATGCTGATAAGGGAAGAAAACCACTCGAGTTCCAGGTTGGGGATCGAGTGTTACTCAAAGTCTCACCTTGGAAAGGTGTAGTCTGTTTTGGCAAACGAGGCAAGCTCAATCCGCGTTATGTCGGACCGTTCGAAATCATCGAGAAAATTGGCAAGGTCGCCTACAGGTTGAATCTACCCGAAAAACTCAGCGGAGTTCACAACGTATTCCACGTGTCAAATCTGAAGAAGTGTCTGTCAGATGAGACCCTCATAGTTCCTCTCAAGGAACTCACTATCGACGACCAGTGGCGATTCGTCGAGGAACCTGTAGAGATTACTGATCGAGATGTTAAGATTCTCAAGCGCACAAGAATACCTCGTGTTCGAGTTTGTTGGGATTCCCGTCATGGCCCAGAGTATACCTAGGAACGAGAAGACCAAATGAAACTCAAGTATCCCCAGCTGTTTAAGAAAAACGCAACCACTACTGAGGCTGAAGCTACTGCAGAATTTCGGGATGAAATTCTCTTAACAGGGGGAGAATGTGACAACCCTCAAATTTCATGTAACCGTACAATATATTAATGTTAATTAAAGTACTTAATGACTGTGCTGAATCATTTAACTGCTCTCTGATTTCTGTGTTATGCTTACATGTAGTTGTTAACATACTAATAGTGTACAGAAAAGTCATTAAATAGTCCTTGGTGTTTTCCTGAGTGTTGAAAATTAAAAACGTTACAAAAATATATACGTACGACACTTTACGGATTAATTAAGCACTTTAACGGAACAGTATCAAACTGAATAACCGGACATTACCCGGAACACTAAAATATTACCAGAGACATTGTTTTTATTTTTCTGAATTAGTTATGGTCCCCGAATATCATAACACACACTACATAAATATCTAGCAACTAATACCCTAACCAATACACTTAGATTTCAACTATGATTAAACTAACTAGTTACAACCTACATCTAGACCCCCCCCCCCCACCTATTACCGTCCAACATGGTGGCCCCACCATAGATTTATTTGATTATTTTATTGGATCATGTTCCCCCATCTATGACACTTTACACAATGGATGAACACATGAAATGGTTATAAGAGTAGTCTTGTGAGCATAAGCCTCATTTCACCATCCACACATTCAACACCACTTCTCTCCCTTCTCCTTCTTCCTTTGTTTTGGCAGCCAACAACCACCACCATACCACCACCCTCACATCATCTTTCAAGCAATCTACACTCACCCAAAGGTGCAAGAGGTCCTACAACGAAGCTCAGTGCGTTCGGTAGTGGAAGGACCTTCTCCATTCGCTATTAACCACCACATTTCTTCACTCGAACTTCCCTAGCCTTGAGCTAGTGGTAAGAACTTAGATCCGTTCATTCTTTATGTTATTTAAGTGGTTAATAGATGTTTGATGATGAAAATCCATAAACACTAAAGAACCATGAACAAAGTCTTGCATATAAACTAACTTGTAATGAAATATTGATGAAACATGAAGAAGTGATGATAAACTGAAGTTGTCTTGATTATGTTACTGATTTACTTGCTGATCTACTTGTAATATTGATGTTTGATGTTGTTATGATCACTAAACATGCTAACGAAATCAATCGAACGCGTCTTAGAAGATTAAAGACTGAAAACAGCAAGCTGTCTAGTGATTATAGCCAACTTCAGTTGGCTGTAACAGGACCGTAACTTAACGAAAAATGTAATTTACGAAGTCTAGGGTCATGTATTATGAAATACGGTTCTAATGGAACCGGAATCATAATTTTTGGACTTCGTTTACTATTTTTAAAGTGTCATTTTGTAACAGCAGCTAGAGCTGCATTTTTCTGCTAAAAATATGCGTTTTGTTTTCTGTCATAACTTGAGTTCTGTGTAGAGTTAGATCATGAAACATGTACTGTAGATGACCACCGATGTATTTGTAATTCTGTCACTGGAATTTCATAAATCGGACTCTCGATAAATTTTAAATAAATTATTCCGTGGACTGTGGTCAGAAAAAGATAAATCTGAGTTCAGTCCGGAAAATGAATTTTTATAAAATATTAGTAATGAACTGGACCCCGATATTTTTACACAATAAAATTTGGAATGTTTAAGACATTGTTTAAAAATTTGGGAAGTTTTGGAATAAGTTAACTATTTTATTAAAATGTCCGAAAACAGCCCGGTTTTGAATATTTATGCTGAAATGACATAAGCTGTAATTTGCGTGTCTAAATGTCGAATATGCTATCTGTGAATGATCTAACATGATTATGTGTCAATAAAAGTGTTAGGTGCATTATCGTATGTTGTTTATGAGTGGGGAATGGCTGGGAAGTTTATATGGGCATGAACCGTTAAAGTGATGCAGGTTATGTGATAGATACGTATAGGAACTTTGTGCTCTATTTAAAAATCACTAAATGACTAACTGGTAATCATATTAGGACGTGATTGACCGACCTTGACTGTTAGTTATATTTGAGAATCTAACCGAGCAAACCGAGGCGAGTTCACACACTTTCTAAGGCATGGGATTCCCGGTGGTTTGGGAATGGGTTAAAGAATTAAAAGTAAATCTACATATCCCCTTGGGAGGATATGTACGGCCATCCTCCATAGGTAGGGTGCCATTATTAATCCTACGAATTCTCCTAGTGCAGAATACGTACGTTCGTCCTCCTGGTGTAGGACAACAACCTTAAAAACTAGCTAGACAAACCTCTATCAATAAGTCCCTCTTCATTATATCGACTTAATCGCCGAGGCCAATGGCGAGCGGGTCATTAGTTAATAGCGCTATTAGGTTTAACAAACCTCACACCGTGCTGGTCGAACGGGCGTGTACTAATGGACTATGGCAGACTATCAGTGATGATAGACGCTGATATAGGGCACAACTTATTTGCATAGTAGTCGATATCATACCGTCTAGTAGTTCACACGGGGAAAGCCCCCACTGATTATGGTTATGGTTTGGGTAATGAAAAAGGAACTGGTTAAACATACTTTCAACTACGGGGTAACCCCCACGGCAAATAAGACAACGAAAGTCAAACCATGTTTTTTAGAAACAACTTAAAACTAAACAACCAAACGTGAACTCACTCAACTTTGTTGTTGACTCGTTGTTACATGCTTTACAGGTCGCTAAACGCTTGGAGCTTGCACGAGGAAGGAGTCGTTGTGGTGTACGGACTGTTATGTTCCGTGCTTACTATTTAAATACTTATGAACTTATTAAACTTGCGTTTTGAACTTTAACTTATAAACTATGGACTTATGCTTTTCGATTTACTTTTATGCTTCGCTGTTTAAACTAAACATTGTTAACTAGCTTTGGTCACCAATCATATTGTGGTTGGTCTTATTTACTTAATTACGATGTTCAATATGATTGGTAGCTCGATCCTGGTCACGTCCCGCCTCCAAGCGGTGGTACTCCGCATGGTGGATTTTGGGGGTGTGACAGGTTGGTTTCGCCGGATAGTATGGTGAGTATGGGAGCCAAAAGAAGACATTATCAAGTGTGAGTTCTGCAGCAGACATCATCCCGAGGGATTAGATGGGATTCGATTATATTGGGCTTTGTTTGATATGTTTAGCGCTTCATACAACGTATTTATTATTATTATTATTCATTCTAAAGCTCAGTAACACGTCAGCACATAAACACATAGTCACGTAGGCACGTAATCCACATAATTGCACGTATACACATAGGCACGTAAGCACGTAGAAACACATCATTAACTTAACACATATTTTTCATGTGTTCACGTACATCTTTTGCACGTATTCACCTATCTATCAAGGCCGCGTAGCACGTTCGAGAGTTGCGAGAGGTAGAGAGTAGCGTAAGCAACGAGTTTAGCGTATGAGGCTTCTTAGTTTGTTCGCGATTAGTTAGCGTTTTAGGTTACGAAAGCTGTGCGAGTTGTGCGTGTTTTATAAAGAGGAGGCGGAAAGCGAGAAATCGAGACCATAAAGCGTAAAGTTTAAAACGCATAATAATAAAATCGATGACGCGTGAAATCGGTGATTGCAGGCTAAAAATAAAGTAGAGTGCCTTGGGTGTTAAACATCGACTGCCAAAAGTAATTCGACTATCCCTAATGAGTTTGAGTACACGCTTTGGCCTAATAGAATGTACTCTCACCGAAACACGGCGAACGACACTTATCTTTCAGTTACTACGTGACTCGCGTCGTCGGAGCAGTCGAGACTTTGGTGAGATTTGTAAAATCGAAGTAGGGAGTAGAACAGGTCATTAAGATATGGGTTTCACCCCTAACTTAACAACTTTGTTCCTGAGTGTGGTTAGACAACCACGAGATAGAGATGGAGATTTCCGTTGAGGTATGGATGTCACTCCTAACTCAACGAAAGATTCTCGTGTTGACAGTAAAATACACGAGTGAGTGATCTTATCGAGAGTTCTTAGTTTTTACACCTAATCTCGACACAATCAATCGTTTGTGTTATGCGGGCGTTTTCAAAACGTGTGTATTGTGTAAGCCTTAGGAAAGGTAAATTAGTTTTCAACCTTAGGAAAGGTTTCCCCTTCGTATGAAGCTGCAGTGTGTGGGTTCGTACGAAGGTGTAACATAGTAGGTTCGAACGAGGGTATCACAACATGTGGGTTCATACGAAGCCCCAAGTGGGGTCGTACGGAGGGTCTGTTGGTACTTAGACTATAGACTAGGTCACTTCTACACGACTCGACCTAATTCCCTATAGTTATGGCTCTGATACCAATCTGTCACACCCCAACCGATGGCAGAAACATCGGGGCGCGACACTAGGCGAATCCGATTGCTCAAGAGAATCCATAACAACTATTTAATGATAATATTTAAAAGGTTCATTGTCCCATTCCAATAAAAAAAAATATTTCACAAACAGTCATCACAGAGTTAAGATCTCTTAAACAAAACCAATCCGACAACCTAGATTTTATTTGCGGGTTTCTAGACTTTCTAATCTATTGCAGCAAATAGACCATCAACCTACCACATACGTTAAAGTAAAAGGTCAATACATAAAGTAAATGTGAGTACACAAGTTTGCATAGTTATAAACTTATAGTATAAAAAGCGTTTACGCATAACCAGCATGTAATACGTAACGGGCGATGCATGTAACCACCAATAATGATACAACCTAACCACGTGACTGTGACAACTGTGCTCTGTAAACGATGTACAATGTAAAAAAATTATCAATTATCAATAAAATGATATGTTTTGGTGTTATTATATGTGCATTTGTGTTTGACGATTTTACAATTTGATTCGAGTTCGATTTCAAGCTTTAAATCGCTTTCTAGAAAGTTATACGCAAAATGGTGCGTAAACGCAGTCAGTTTAACACGAAAAACACTCTGGAATAATGATATAGGCTTAACATACCTTAAATAACCTAAACATAACTTAGAAATAAGTTTTGGAAGGTTTGGTGTGTCGAAAACAAGTTTATTTGATCGCAGGGACTATTTGCGTCAAACTGTGAAACTATGCCGATTTGTATAGTAACGAACATTCCGGAATATGATCATAAGTTAAACATGCCCTAAATATCCTTTACATAGCTTAGAAATGGGCTTTGAGGTGTTTGGTGCGCAAAAATAAACTCTTGATAAAACAGGGACTGAAAGCGTCAAAAAGTGCATAAGTTTGCATTTTCGCGCATATCTTACGTTCAAAATATATCCGGACATCCAAAAATTATTGTAATCATTAAAATATTTTTTTTACTGATTGGAATGCAAAAATACCATTCGTCTTGAAATTTGGATCGTGTTTGCGTCCGTTCGAGTTTCCGTCGTAATTAACCGAATAACTCAACCGTACGACCAAACGAACCGACAACCGAGATGTTTCTGAGCATATTTTAAGTTCCCTATACTTTAACTTCATTTTTGAGCCTTGAAATGGGGTTAACGGGGCTTAAACGTGTTAAAAATACATCAAAAACCAAGTTTTGGGCCTGCAGGGACTAAACTTGTAAATCTGTGAAAGATGCTAGGAGGGGTGCGTAAGACTTAGGTGCTGTTTGTTTTTTCAGAGGTAAAATGTCTGCAGTCTGCGGACCACATCTGCAGGCATCTGCAGGAGAAGAGGTGGACCAAATGTCTGCAGTCTGCAAGGAGAAGAGGGTTTGTTTGTTTTTCTACAAAAAACACTTCACACACACACAACAGTTCTCTCTCTCTCTCTGCCTTGAACTCTCTCTCTCTCTCTCTACAAACTATCTCTCTCTACAATTTGTCACCACCGCCCATAGCACCACCACCACCGCACCACCTCCGCCATCACACCACCACCTCTCTCTCTCTCTCACCGATCTCTCTCTCTCTACGGTCTCTCTTTCTCACCGATCTCTCTTTCTCTCACCGATCTCTCTTTGTACGGTCTCTCTCTCTCACCTCTCTCTCTCTCTACGGTCTCTCTCTCACCGATCTGGGTTTTGTTATAATTGATGGGTTTGGTGGTGGTGGGTTTTGACGATGGTGGTGGTGGAGGTGGTGGCTGAGATGTGGTGGTGGCAGAGATGTGGTGGCAAGTGGAGGTGGTGGCGGAGGTGGAGGTGGTGTTGGAGGTGGGGGTGGTGTCGGCAGGTGGAGGTGGAGGTGGTGTCGGAGGAGGAGGTGGTGTCGGCAGGTGGAGGTGGAGGTGGTGGCAGAGGTGGAGATGGTGTCGGAGGTGGAGGTGGAGCTAGGGTTTTGGACAGATGGATGTTTTGAACAGGGAGAGAGGGAGAAGAGGTTGGCAGAGGTTTGAAGACATGGGAAAGGATCTGCTTGGGGAAGAGGTGAGGTAGAGGTAAAAGCTCTGCAGATCTTCAAGAAAACAAACAAGCTGCAGGACCCTTATGTCTGCGCGTGTCTGTGCGACGCAGACATAAGTGCTCAGAAGAGCTTTTGGCCAAAAAACAAACACCACCTTAGTGTAAGTCTACGCGGCCCGCGACAGCTGCCTAGTAAAGAAACATTGAACCTGGTCTTTGCAGCTGATTTCAGTGGTTTTGTACATGGTTTTAGGATACCTTGAGCTTGTTTTTAAGTTACCATGGTATATAAAACAATGGGTAGCACATGGAGGGCCAACATTAAAGCACGAATAACGAGAAACGATCCTAACGGTTTTTGGAATTCTATAAGTACCCACCATGTTCTCATTCATTCCTCACCATTTGATCTGAATTTGCTCTAAGTTGAAGTTAATACTTCATACCTGAGTGATTTAGATCAAATCCTTCCTTGCTTGGACCTTTTGTAAGTTTCTTTCATGCTCGTTTATGTATTTCAAGCATGAAAGTCAAACAGTGTTTGACTTTCTGCTTTGACCACGAATTGGTCAACACAAAGTTCGTTTGAACTTTACAGCGTGAGCATAATCACGATGGTTATAGCCCCTTGTGACTATACCTACTGATTACCACATTGATTAGGCGTAGTGACGAGTCATAGTTTCGGTCAAAATGCGTATTTATGCGTATTTTGCAACCAAACTATTCTTGGGTATCAAAACCCGTTTTCTAACTTAGTTAAACATGTTTTAACATGTTTAACTCGTCACTTTTAATCTAGTGCTTGTATAGAGTCGTAAGTCAAGCGGTCTAAACAACCGCTTAGACTTTCAAACTCGACCCGTTTGGTCAATCATTAGGATCCGACCAAGCATGTAATGTGACCATAGTTGTATAGGGAATAACCTTACGAGGTTATACCTTATGGTCACTTATTTTAATTAGTTGTATGATAGGTAGTTTATATGCCTTAGGAAAATGACCAAAATGCCCTTTTCATGCATAATTGTATTCTAAGCATATGTAACTTAAACTTTTGTCATTTAACTGATTATGCAACATATTTAAAGAAGTCTAGGCATATAATACTTGTCATAGGACTAGTTAGGCGTCTCGAATGCGTTTTTGCGCGAACGACGCATTAACGTAGCATAAGCTACCTTAATGGGTCATAACGGGTCGAAAGCACTTAGGATAGGTTCTGACTTAGAATGTAGGCTTTGTTAAACCATATCACATGAGTTCCAATACTCATTTGGTTTACAAGACCTCATTCTACCCGATCTTCCGATTAGGTGTCGATTATTTAACTAGCGATCTGATTATTAGGTGCTACTTGAATTCCCTTGGTTTTTCCAGAGCATTGATAGTTCATTAGATCAAGGATACCTTACAATTCAATGTGAGTACATAGTTCCCCTATTTTACTATTTTCGATTATTTTGGGGTGATTCATATGTGTTAAATGATTTCGAAGTTTTCTACGATGATTTCAAAAACGAATACTATGGTTTATATTAAACAAGAACAATTTTCGATAATGTGAACGAACATGTTGGACGTATTTACATAACGAATAACATTCATTAATTTTGGCCGAACCGACCAGTTATAGCTTATGGTACCATAGGATCTGACAAATCCCGTTATCAGACTGCACCCATGGTTATGTGTGGGGGTTATGTGGGTAACGACTGAACCTGTTATTTGTTAACTTACCCTTTGGTGGTTTGATTAATACGAGTTGAACGATGGACGAGTTACGAAGGTTTGAATGTTATTAGCGAGACGACCAAAAGTAGTTTTCACAATTAAAACGAGAACGATTTTGAACGAGAACGATTGAACGATTTTGAACGATTGAAACAAATGGATGATTTGAACGATTAGAACGATTTTGAACAAGTTAAACGAATTGAACGAACGATTGATTTTTGGTTAGTGTTTAGATAACGAGACGGGTGTAATATAATAAAAGCATGGTAGATACGCCGCTGGTACTTCTTATATATAAGTGCTTTTATCATATTATATACCGTGGCGTTATTTAGTTTACTTGGGTGAACGATTTGAAACGATTTCACACAAACGATTTTTGCTAAACAACATAAACCACACGAGTTTTACTACGAGATGATTTACAATTTGGTTTACTTAAACAAATGTTTTGGGTTAAGATTCATGGCTACGAGATTTTATAAACTATAACCAACTTGTTTTGAGTTGGTTAATAATGTTGTAATATTATATACTTTTCAAAACAAGGTTTTCAACTATTGACTCTTGTAGTCTAACGAGGTATTGCAATGTGCAAACGAGCCATGAATCCGACACTCTCACAAAACCTATGTGCTCGCCGACATTTCTTTGCTGACTTTATTTCTACATATGTTTCAGGTGGTGTCGAATGATGTTGATTACAAGTAGGATGCATGCTCACTTAGGACTGGACGAGGCCTTAGTGACTTAATAACGATGATAGACTATGTTTGTTTGTTAAAAATTTCAAGACAATGTAAATGTTTAACAATTTAATAAAATGAAACTTTTGAAAATCCTTGGTTGTGAAACAATAATTCTGCCACGACACTCCCCGACGTTTCCGCCGCGGTTTCGTTGTTTTAACACGGTCGGGGTGTGATAGAAGAGTTGGTATCAGAGCCAATGGTTATAGGGAATTAGGTTATTAGTAATGCTTTGACCTAGACTATAACTTTTCTAGGACCGTAACGCAAGAAATTTGCGTTTAGATTTTAAAACAATACCGTCACCTATCTTTACGTGACAACCACAACGAGAACACAATAACAAATCCGCTCCGAAAATTAATCATCTATTCTTGGATGATTGATTATAAGGTTTTGAACCTCCTAAGTTTTCAAAATCTCGTCAAAGTTTGGGTCTTATAATGTGAACACGTGCAATCTTGAAGAGTGGATGCCTGTATCCTGAGTTTTCTGTCTAAGGCTAGAGTGTTCGTACAAATCCACATAATCGGACAAGTCACTCTTACCTGGGAACTCTTGGGATGAGTGTCCACTTATAGGCTAAAGCAGGTCTTCGTAATACATTATATTGACCCATTTACTTTGATTAGTCACTGTGCATCATTTGTTTGTTCGAGGTAACAAACGAATGGTCACCTTGTTTGTGTTTTGTCGATGTTTTGAATACCTCTTCTGTTTATCCAATTATCGATCTCACTAGTTTCTCATGTTTCCTTGTTCTTTTTAGAATATGCCACCTAGACGTGATCTCGAACAGGATGCTGCAATCGCAGCCCTTGTCGCTCAGCAAACGCAGCTGTGCTTCTGAACCTAGTAACTCAGATTAAACAAGCGAACAGCAATAATAATAATGCTCAGTGTAATTTCAAGAATTTCAATTCGGCTAAACCATTGAAGTTTTCTGGGTCTCAAGGAGAAACTGCGCTCCTACAATGGTTCGAGAGTCTCAAAAGTATATTTAGACATGTTCAGTGACCGAACGAGCGTAAGGTTGAATTTGCATCCAGTTTTTCGAGAAGCGTGCTCTTACATGGTGGAACGGTGTGATGCGTGATAGGGGTGCCGATGTGGCGATGGCACAAACGTGGGAAGAGCTTCGATCTCTCATGATGAAAGAGTTTTGTCCTCGTCACGAGATTAGGGCTTTGGAACGAGAATTTGACGATTTGAAACAAGATGGGGGAGAACACCGTGCGTATACGGATTATTATGAGGAGCTTAGTTTGTTATGTCCTACTATGGTTACCCCGTTGGAGAAAGCGATTGAGAGGTATATCGATGGTCTGCCTGATACTGTGTAGGATATTGTCACTGGTAGTAATCCTACCACTGTTTGTCAGAAAAGGGAAACTGACCCGCAAGGGTGACAAGAAGCAGTCGGTCGATTCCGTTCAAGACAAGGGTAGAGGTAAGGGAAAGAAGGAGGATGAGTCTTCTAAGAGGTTGAGGAAGCGCAAGGCTTCCTAGAACTTTGCTATCACTACACAAAATCCTCAGAACCCACCAGCGCTGTTGGATCGTCGTGTGACCCGAACGAGTCAATCAGAAGAGTTTATGATCCATATCAAAGGAGGAATCAGTGATATAGACGTGAAACAGCTTGATTCTCCTCAATTATCCTTTTATTAATGATTTCAAAGCAATCCTGATCTTTTGACAAACTGGCAGCACCTCGGCTTTGAAATCTCGAACGTTACAAATGACTTGGCACACCTAGTATTTATAGGCAAGGTGATTTCGCACGGAATGGCACAAACGGAATCACTTTCACACGAAATTACTATTTCGTGCGAAATTAGCAAGTAATTTCGTGTGGAATTACAATTTGTAATTCGTGCGAAATTACCTCCAAACCTATTTTTAACATATTTCTCGTACTACGTGCCCTGATCTATTAATTCTAATACAAGACTTTGTAAAGATGAAGTTAACAGACATCTATGCACCAACAGACTCCCCCTTGGATGTTGAAGAAGTCTTTAGCATCAAATCTTCAGTCTTTAGTCTTGATCTATCTTCTTCTCTGTCCAATTTTTCTGACACTGTAAGCATCCTTCAATCTCTATCTTCAAAACTCCCCTTTGAATGTTGATCCAGAATGTTGACTCCCCATTTCAATATGCTGGAGCTTGAATTCTGGTTCAATCTTTACACTTTCTTTGCCATGGGGATCTTATCATGTTACCTGCTTCTCAAGAATTTGACATTACAATCTATTGACTTTTAACATCTTTTCTTGTTTTTATCAGTTTTTAATAATCCACTTAAGTATTTAGGTTCAAGTTAATGACCCTAGGCACTTAATTTATCTACCAAGTCCAATTTAATGACCTTGGTTGATCCAAGACGAAACAAAAACTGACTTTTGTTCAACATTTTTCAAAACATTTTTCTGAAAATTGCAAGTTTCAACTTAATGAACTTGTTTTGACTTTTCATTAACCGGTTTAACATGATAAGCTACCAACTCTTCTGTCCAGCTCAGAAACTTCCTGCATCTTCTTCAAACTGCGAATCTGAAGATCAGCTTTCCACTTTGGTTTGTCGGAAAAATAAAGCAGAAATGTAAAATCTTTTTGGATTTCGAATAAAGTTTCTATACTAGAATGCTAAACAGAAATGAAATGCAATAAATGTAAACTATTTACAAACATATTTTTGGTGAGCGTGTTAGGGAATCATATCAGCTGTCGACAAGTCACAAGTACCGTTAAGCTTAGATTTCATACTCAGAATTAAACAATTCACATAGATTGTCGATATACTGATCCACTTAAATTTTCACACAAATTTCAATCTGTTCAGGATACGAATTAGGTGTATTAAGAACTTAAACTCATTCATGTGTCCCACCACTTGAATATACTCCCGTATCCAGATCCCAATATTCAGTCTTACAGGTGAGTATACCACAGATGATATCTGTAAGGGGTTAAATGCGAGGGCCGTGAGAGCTCAGGCTATTGCTTCCGCAAAATCAGAGAGATGACGACTTCGACTTTAAGTGAGTCCCCTTTAGAGGATCTTTTTTACAACAGAACATGATTAGCATTTTTCAATTTTCATCATTTTTATGCCGAGGGCAGGCTTTTATTCCAAGCAGCAGTAAAGTATTATACGGGGACTAGGCCATTGCTTCCGCAAAATCAGAAGTCCCGGGATAATACCCCGGATATCACTGAGTATAAAGACCTAGTATTTCAGAAAGAAGGGTCCTTCAAACTAGATTTCAGGGGTTACCTATATATCCAAGTAGTGTTCCCCATGAAATAAGCAAGTATTGATTTAGGTTTATATCCCGAACAAATCTACTAACTGTGTAAAAACCTATCGGCATATCATCAGCGAGACTGTTTAACACACTTTTTTAAACTTTCCATTTCTTTAGCATACTGTAACTGTCAAGCTAATGTACTATCATTTTCCCTTTTTACACAAGCTCTTTCCGGTTTTCTATTGTTTTAGTATTTTGAAAATATCTCATGTTTTTGGATTTTTGAAATTTTTTACTGTTTTTGTATTTTTTGAAAATATTAACTAACCTACCTCCCCCTAAAAACCAAAACAAGTAAAAAATCGACAAACCATTGCAGATTGCTTCTCAACATCATCTATAGTGGTACCTTCATCTACGCCAAGAATCTCCTCCAACACCGATAAAAGCTTCATACCGTTCAATTTTAACAAATATTGAAAAGGAATTTTATCAAATGCTTTTGTATGTAAATCAACTTTTTGTTCATCAGTGTGGATTTTCTCAATTCGTATCAACTTCTTCTCGAAACAGTCGCGAATGAAGTGATGATGAATTTCAATGTGTTTCGTTTTAGCATGATGAACAGGATTTTGAGTAATGTTTATCGCCGCCTCATTATCAACAAAGATAGGGGTGTTAAGAAATTACAAACCGTAGTCTCGCATCTATTGCTGGATCCACAAGATCTGAGAGCAGCAACTGCTAGCAGATACATACTCGGCTTCACATGTGGACAAAGCGACAGAGGTCTGCTTTTTGCATTGCCAGGTGATCAATCGTGGTCCGAAAAACTGGCACCCCGCTGTTGTTGACTTAGCGTTAACTTTGAAGCATCCGAAATCAGAATCAGAATACCCTTCGAGCGTGAAATCTCCTTCTCTTGGATACCACAACCCCAGTGATGGAGTTCCTTTCAGGTAGCGTAATATCCGTTTCACAATCACCATATGCGAAGCTCTGGAGTTTGACTGAAACCTAGCTGCGAGGCAGGTTGGATACATGATATCGGGTCTTGAAGCTGTCAAATACATCAGCGATCCGATCATGGAACGATACATCGTTTCATCTACCTTCTCTCCGGTGAGATCAGGGTTTATCCCATGGTTCGTCGCTAAAGGGGTGGAAGCTGGAGTAGTCCCGGACATCCCAAATTTCTCTAAGATATCATGAACATACTTCGTCTGATGTATGAAAATTCCTTTAGATAGTTGATAAACCTGGAGTCCCAAGAAGAATTTCATCTCACCCATCGATGACATTTCAAATTTTTTCTTCATAACTGATGCGTGTGAAGTGTTATATATATTAGGTGTATCTTTTAAGCCCCTTTAACACTTATATTTAGCCAAGTTTTAAATTTATAAAACACGATATTTCACTAACACTAAACACACATATGGGCAAGTGCACCCATCGTGAGCGTAGTATAGTGTTGGTAAGATACCGAGGTCGTCCAAGGACACAAGAGCTTTTAGTACCGGTTTATCCTCAACGTCTAATCAAATTAAAAAGTTAGAAAAATGTTTTAAACTAAGAAAAAAAAACTAACTAAAATGCTGAAAATAAAAATAAAAGAAAAAACAGATAGACAAGATGAATCACTTGGTTCCGACTCGTATCTAGTGTAACCTTTGATTATTTCCGCACTTTTGCACATAATTAAGAGATTATCTTAGTTAATGTAGTAGGCCCCTCTTTTGAAGGTGACGTTACCCTCACCCCAGTAGTTTGAGTCAGCAAGGATACAATCCTAAAAGGGTGGATTATTGGAAGATAATGAATTAAGTTATTAATGCAATATTATGGTAGGCCCCTCTTTTGGAGGTGACGTTACCCTCGACTAAGTAGTCTGATTCAGCAGGGATACAGTTCTAAATAGCCGGGTGATAGTATTAATAGTAGTTAACTTATGAGGGGATCAAAGAGTTTGGACCCCCGCCATCCAATACCGTGAAGTATTGAAGGAGGTCCTACTAAATTTGACCCAGGTCCATTGCAGGACCTCTAAACGCTGAACAATGGCAAGACCTTTACCAAACCGTTCCCTTAACCCCCGACCAGGTAGCCAACATACCTCCATATAGACCGTGGAGATATGAATGGTGACAATCTTTTATTTTATATAGACAGTAAAATAATGCTAAGACACCACGGACAAACGATAAGGAAAGATCACCTTCAACATAAGTAACTAGTTATTAAAGTCATTAATACAAAACCAAATAAAAAGTGCAAAAGATTAGAAATAAAAAGTATTACACTAGACACTTTTTCTTCACCAAGTGATGTAAGAGACTTAGGCAAACATGACCTTGATTGTCAAGAACTCTTACGATCAATCTTGGATCCCGAGACGACTCACACACTCTACGATGGACAATGGATGATGGTGGTGGATGATGGTGTTATGGTGGTGGTGGGTGGTGGGTGAAGTGTGAGAGAGGTGGTGTGCCAAGGGATGGTTTGAGCTTGAGCCAAGCACTTCTATTTATAGGCTAAACAGAAGCTCGGGCACGGCCCCGTGTCTAGTGGGCACGGCCCCGTGTCTAGTGGGCACGGCCCTGTGTCCACATCCTCTCTTTCTTCATTAAATGCAGCTTTGTCTTATTAGTTGACCACGCCCCCGTGTCCGCTGAGCACGGCCCCGTGTGCAGAAGAATCTTTGTACTATGAAGATTTGCCTGGATTGTGCGAATCTTATAGTTGACCACGGCCCCGTGTCCGCTGAGCACGGCCCCGTGGTGGGCAATAGAAGCTTCTACCACTTTGTCTTTTCTGCTGACACTTGGGCACGCCGTGTTCAGGCCTCTGATCTCTTGTTTTGCTTGGGAAGATGCTGTTGTAGGGTCGGGCACGCCATGTCTTGCTCCTTTTCTTGTATTTATGTTAGATTTTGGTGTCTTTTTGTTTCTTTTGTTAATTTGAGCTCATTTAATCCTGAAAATACAAAAGGAAGACAAAAGCACACTTTTTCCAACATTAGTACTAAAAAAGGGTTAGTTTTATGCCTCATTTGATGAAATTTATATGTTAATATTTGAACACATCAAATACCCCCACACTTGAATCTTTGCTTGTCCTCAAGCAAAACTCTTTAATATGTGGCTATTTACACTCCCAAATTGAATGGGTAGAAAAGAAGGTTTTGGGCTTGTCGTAGAGTGTCGGGACTTCCAAGATTCCTTATTTAATTTTATTTTTATTTATTTACAATCCTATTCGTCATGATTTATTTAAAACTTTTCATAAGATAAATTACTTATTAGGGCATAACATGCCTTTGTAAAATTCTATTTATATACAAGTTCACATACCTCACGGGGATCACTCAACACTCGGCCGAAAATGTATTTTTGTGGATCACTCGAGAGCGGCATGGAACTTACTCCTACCATAGGCTTGCCAAGCAATCAATCCTCCTCCTTTTTAACTTATATACCTTTGTAAATATCAAGAGGACTTTGTGGGTTAAGGGTT